>JBAMYA010044915.1:0-12102 GCA_037176975.1 Arrhamphus sclerolepis
TAGATATACATGTTTATATTTATAAATGAGGCATGAATGAGATGTTACAGATGATCTGAAGTTGAAAGGAATTAGATTGAATGGAAAGCTGAGTCATTTTCTAATTATGTCATAGCACATAAATGAGCATATAATTGTGTGCCAACGTTCCCACCACAGATAGTAAGATGGAAACTGACAAACAATGGGGTGGAATCACAAAAGCAGGTTTCAGAAGACAAAATTCAAACAAGCAGCTATGAAAGAGACAAAAAAGGAGAGGGAGAAGGACAAACAGGGTCCAGCCTCCTGAATCTAACGTGTTTAACAAATAACTTTCCATAGCAGGACATCACCTGTGATGCAAGTTGAGCATGTGTTTTGTGTTTACACAGTACACTTTAGCCTTGGTACACACAATAATGTTTTGTTTTTTTTTTTCTTTGTGGCTTTAGCGGCCTGTATTTATACTGGAGAGCGACAAGAAATGGGGCAGAGAGAATGAGGGAAGACATGCAGCAAAAGGGAGCAAGCTCGCAACCACTGCAGGAGGACTGCAGCCTCCATACATGGGCCCTTGCACCCTGGACTGGTCACCAGTTCATCGCAGGGCCAAGAGAGACAAGTAAAGGCAAGGCAACTAAATATTTCAAACACAATTCAAAGTGCTGAACATTGGCAAAAGAATGTACAAGAGCATTAAAAACAAGAAACATTAAAAGCAGGAATAAAATCCACAAGGACAAAAGACAATTAGATAAAGTTGTTAAATGATCAAATAAAACAGATTAATACAAAACATAAAATAAAAATGAATGAGACAAAGATGATGACAGATAAGGAGCAACCTAGTGCAGTTACAGTGCAGCAGAAATTAAGCTAAACAAAAGCACAAGAACACAGCCGAGTTTCAGTTGAACTTTAAAAGTGTCTCAAGTTGTTGCACATTTATTATCAACAGGGAGTGTCTTCCATCTGCGTGCAGCATAGGTGCAAAATGCTTCTTCAACCTCTTTGGATCATGCAACAAAATGATAAAAAAAAGAAAAAGAAAAGAGCCACACACACCCAATCCCAGGGTGGATTTAGAATTACAAATGAACTCATCATGCATGTTTTTGTGGGAGTTCAATTACTTGCACACATGTTGGTCTATTTCTTGGTCATTTTTTTTGGTAATTAGTTCAGGCATCTGATTGTTTGGGTTTGCTAATATATCCCAGCTTACGCTGGGTGAGAAGCAGGGTACACTCTGAACAGGTCTCCAGTCACACAAGCAAATAAGACAAACAGCCTTACACACTGACCTCAACAGTCAACTCAGAATCACGAACCAACCTAACACGTTTGAGTCTAGCACATGTTGGGCAGTCAAACCAGAAACTTTATTTGATGTGATGCAACCATTCTAACTACCACAGCAGCATGTTGCCCCTGGCTGGATGTTTTCTTTGAATTTTTACTTAATTAAAAATATTTTCAGCAACAGAGATCTAGAACCATCCATACAATGAGAGAGTGTAAAGAGCCAAGAGCAGAACAGAGAGACAAAGAGAAAAAGCACAGAGATCCACTAAAGTATTAATTATGTTGGTTTGCAATTAGGAGATTTGAAAGTGGTGTCTGTGAATAACTGCATTAACAGCCTGGGAAGAGTAAGTCCCCAAATGCCCTCCCCACATTCCTGTTCTTCTGAGAAAACAAACGGAACTTTGAAACGGGCTCGATTAAATATCCCGTGTTATGTGGATGCTTATTATTGATGTGCAATCCCTCTAAATCCACAAGAGGCTGTTCACACGCTGTCGTTCACTCACTGGTGACACCACAGTGGGGAGAGGCCAGATGGCTTGAGGTGCCAGACCAAGGCAACTCTGACACTTTTCAGAGGCATAGCTCAAATCACTGCAGCCATGGAGCGAGAAAAAGGGAGACAAAACAAAATAGAGCAAAAAAAAAAAATGCTTTGCTGTGATTTGTGGTCCATGTTTCAGAGAGGGTAGGGCTCATGCCAGACCTCAAACAGAGACATTTGGCCCCTGCAGTGGTAAGCCATGGCTTTGGTTTCATGTTTCATCTGAACTGCCACTTAAACGACTGCTGTGGCACGAAACCAAACACTGTTAAATCCAAACAAGCTGAACATCCTTTCTCTTCCTTCCTTCCTCTCCCTGCCTCTGTGTTTTCTGGTGCGCATTAGTGTCAATTATCTTGGGAATCTGTCAACAAGAGAGCAGAACCTTTTCAAAACTTCTTAATACAGGCAGCAAGAAAAAGGTCATTCGGTGAGGTTGGCCAACGTGTTGCTAAGTACTGCAGACCCCAGCCTTCGTGAGGCCGCACGTGTAAGAGGAATACAACCAGTCAGTGTACCTGAGCACTACTTGTGCTTCATTTTAACATCATGTGCTATTGTTGACTGTGTCCTTCATGTGTAAGACAGAACATCCCATGCTGCCTTGGTTGCAGTTACGGTGCCTGCTTTGACCTCACCTGTCTCATCTTTGAGGAGCAGATTTTACTGTCCTGATTATATCAAAGTAGTCTGTGCAGCCCAAGCCATAGGATGCTTTCTAAATACTTTCATTCACTTTATTTATATATTGAAAAATGTATTTTTTTTCTAACACAGAGCCTCCTTTTCACTACACCTCCTTACTTTCAGAAATACATATCTATGCGTTGGTTTATTGCCACTTGTCATGATTTTCTTGTTGATGTGTGTGACGGCTCATAGGAAGTATTAATCCAACTAGTGTGAGAAAAAGTATATGGATTAACAATGTGCATGAGTGTACGTTTGCATTTGAGATATTTATGGTTAAGTGAGACATCAACCTCTGCAGTTGAGCTTCTTCTGGACAGTGAAGACGTCACTGGCGCAGAGATTGTTGCATTTGGCCCACAACACATAAACATCATTGTCTAATCCCAGAGCAGGATGGAAGCTGAATTTCAACCAAAAAAAAGGGGGAAAGAATTTCTATCTGTACGTCTATCTATCTATCTTTGATTCTGTTCAGAGAGTGCATGGGTATCTGATAATAGTTTATCTCAGGCTACTGAGGATAAAAAAAAAAAGAGGTGCTGATTTATAAAGCTGTTAGCCTTTTAATGATTCATGCCTGCTGCTGGTGTCATTGTGCAAAAAAACAAAAAAAACAGTTTCAAGTGCTTCATCTGTGACAATCATTATTTTCTAATTTAACCACTGTTTGGTGGTCAGTGAGGAAAAAAAAAAAACTTTGTAATTTCCCAGAGGAACAGAGTTTTCAAGGAGTGAAGGAGGAGAATGTGCTTCTCCCTCAGTTGATGTCTCTGCTTATCCTTATCTAGACTAAACACAAGAAAATAAGGAAGTTTGTGTTTGGTAGACTATTTCTTTGTTGTAATGAATCTATTGAAAATCCTGATAATTTACGTTTTAAATGATGCCACATTCGTAAGGAACACACTTTAGTGGGATGAGCAGCAGAGCTGAGGATGAGGGTTGCACCTGTGAAAGATTTGCTTTGCATGATTGGAATGTCGATTTTGTATCCCCTAATCATATATACTTACCTGTCTGTTATGGGAGTTTGTTAAATAACCACATCCCATTACCACTCCTTCCTTTTCACAAGTATTTATTGACCATTTCCCAAATCAACAGTATTGAATACGTTGCCCATTTTTCAAACCACATACCACCGATACATACATACTTATTGGCTTTGGTTTTGAAACAGCCATATTTTTGGGTTGTTGTCCAACATAGCCATTTCATGTTTTGTCATCAAATTGTACCGTAAAGTGACATTTTCTGTTCCACCATCAGCTGGCGAAGAACCAGACTCATAATGAAAATATCTAAAATAACTGAAGACACATGATGACACATCTCACAGTGATTTATAGGAGCTACAGATTCTGAATTAAACCATTAAAAGATGCTTCATTTCCACTGGAAACTCTTTAAAGAGTAAACAATGTTCAAAAAAACAATAATGAATGGTCATGATTTTCTTTTGAAAAGCAGCCAGAAACATCACTGTGAATGCCGAGATACAGTTGTTGTTGTTGTTTTTAAATTGGTGCAATAAAACAGCACCAAACCACATTCTTGCTTACATTACAGCATATGGCCAATATCTATACCCGGTTATTCCTTTAGCATTTAAAAAAAAGGAGTCTATTTTTCAACATATGTTGCCTATGTGTATTTTTATTTAAAATCAGTAAAGGGATTATAAATTCTTCTATCATCATTTAGTGTAACACAGTCCTCAGACCTTTTCATTGTAAGTCTTTTTTTCATTTGTGATCTATCAAGAGTTTTATATGCAGTGACATTTCAATCTTCCTTTAGTTTAGGTCAAAATCCAAATCTAAGGCTTTGATGCACGCAGGCAATTCAGACAAAAACCTGAACTGTTTTGTTGTTTATCAACACACCGTCTCTTATTTCTATTTAATAGCAAGTTTAATGTTTAGCATAGGCTTAAAAGACACAAAGATACTTCAACAATCAGCTATAAATATGCTCTGTTTACATCTGTTGTGAGGCATATTCAAGATAATCAAATCTAGCTACGCATCTCTTTCAAGGTTGCTACATTTGTGCAAAATTGATCTGCTTCCCCCCCACATTTATTTATTTATTTATTTATTTATTTATTTATTTATGTGTTTGTTGACTCATGAAGCTGTGTGTACACAGTGGATGCCTGAGAGCTTCTTTCCATGCTTTGCTTCTATAACATCTGATGTGCTGAGACGGACAGCTTTTATGTGACCATGGAAACAGGAAATTAGCCTGATCACAGGCTATGGTAATCTGCAGGCTGACACGTAGACACTTTGAGCGTAACTGACCAGAAGAGAAAAAGAAATTAGAGGAGAAAAACACAAACATGTGAGATAACGCTTGCGCATTTTAATTTATCATCATCATGACACAACTCCTCACAAAACACAAATGTGGATTGAGCAGCTTAGTGGTTCGCTTTTAGGCTCTCTTGATGGTTTGGGAAGCAAGCCGTGTGCCGAAGCAGGCTCCACCTGGGGCTACTGGATTAATCAGTAATATAAAGTCTACCGGTGTTTGACTTCTGCCTGAATTCTCCGTGTGGTCCCTTGATTAAGGCCAGTATGATTATAGACACCCAATTAAACACAGTTTCCACAATTCAAACCACAGCTGTGCAACACAGGCAACTAGAGCCTCCCTTAAAACACTTGCAAATGACACTGCCACATTATCCTGTGAACACTGTAATTACATCTGAGAAGCATGCATGAAGCAGTCAAGCGTGCTCAGACACAGCCACAGTCTTCCTTAATGGATCACAGCACACATATGTTCATGTAGTTTTATGGTCAGCCATGTTATTTTTTGTTGGTTTTTTTTGTTTTATTTAACCCCCTCATGATGTTTCTGTAACACCATTCGGGTTGATTTTTTTTCCTCCACAGTTTTAATTTCACAGCAGAAAAGTCCTGACACAAATCCACTTAAACAAACAAGATCTGTAGTTAATGAAACGTCTAGTGAGAATCCCTGATGCCGACAGTGTTGGGCTGAATGTAAAACTAAAAGAAATGAAGATCGAAAGGTGAATCTATTTAGACTGTTTTGTCAGTTTTGAGTGCTTCCAATGTATGCTGAAATATAGATTTTTATTTTTTTTGTCAGTTTCAGGTTTCAGAAGAAATGGAGTCTCTGAAACTTGGAATATGTGGTTGTTAAATCTAGTTACTGTTAATAGCTCAGAGAGCTAAATATGGTATTTCTAAAAGCGAAAAATGAAAAGAAGTGCTATGTAAAAGTTTGAGATTTCATAAATGTTCACCACAGAGTCAGACTTTAATGCATGAGCGAAGGACATATCATAGCTGCTCCTGAGACTCCTGACGTTGGTCAGACATGGGCCTCTAGAAGCAGCTTACCAGTAGCCTTCTCTGAAAATGGAAGTGCTTCTGATGCCAATAAAGTTTCATTAAAAGGTTTCAGAAGTTAATAGTGTAATAAAGAAATTAATTTTATACAAAGGGAGAAGGGAAAGTTGAGTCCTGGACAACCAAGAAAACCTTCTGAGAAACTTGGATAATACGATCTTTATGGTGTTTTTAACACAAAATCTCCATCACAAAATGCAACATAAGAAGTCTGCCATTTGGACATGTACAATAAACAAATACATTTTGCAAAAAGAAGTTGCAAAACAGACTTTTTTTTTCTGTAAAGGAACGACTCTAAAAGTACAGTTTACTTCAAATGTAAAATTGCCTACGATATTACAAGTAAGAAATCTTTAACATTTGACCTGTTGCATATCATGTAATAATAAGATTTTTTTACACGGGGACCAAAGTTTACATGAGTTTTATAGGATGGGATTTCCAATAAACTGTAACACTTAATGAGCTAAAGCATTCATAAAGAATATATCATGCAACTCTTATTAGAAAAATTAAAGAATAATTGTCCAAAGTGTTATATAGGTACTTTATTCAGATGCACCAGTGGGGTGGATCAGTGGGTCATTCCCCTTAGGAAGGTTGGTGGCTTGATTTCCAGCCCCACTACAGGTCAAAGTGTCTATGGGAAGGACACTGAAATCTCACATTATTGCCCCCATGACTGTAGAAACAAATGTGCAACTATAAGGTGCTTTTACAATATACAAGCTACTGTGTGTTTGTGCGAATGGCTGAATGAGAATATAGAATCTAGACTAGACGAAGGTTAAAGAGACACTATATAAGTGGAAACCATTTACCACCACACATTATATGCTGTATCACGTGGTGCTGGGTTTTATTACAAACCTTCATCTTGAAGCAGCACTGACACTGAGAGCAGAGGTATTCAGTGTCTTCAGTGTAATCAAGAGTATTTTAGAAAATGTGATTAAACCGTCAGAATCAGAATCAACTCCTTAAGAAAAAAATAAATAAATAAATCAGGTATATTTTGATGAGATAAAGGAATTTATCCAACAGTGAAAAATACTCTGAAGCAGCAGAAGATTATGAAGTTTATGTTTACTTTCATTCAAGAAGAGAAAATACAGAATAATCAACATTGCCACTTAATTTTCATCTGCATCCCCTGGCAAACTGATGGCATATAAACGACAGGAAAAGAAAACTAAAAGCCCTGAAACACAGCATGTAGTTGATTTAGTTATCTAGATTATGAACCCTCAAGGGAAAGAAATCACAGGATTTTGGTTAATTGTCCTCAGATATCCAACTGGGTTTCCAGGAAGAAATCTTTAAATCTGTTTGACCTTCTGGAGTCGTAATGAATTTTAATGTAACACATGAATTCAAGGTTGTTGCTTGCTGCCATCGTAATGTTTTCCACGACTGTGTTTCAGTTACCTGCAGGGATTTAATGTACTGGTCTCCATAAGACTTCCTGTCACTGACAGAGATGACTGTAATTATATGCTCGGAGCTGATTCTTTCCAATACCAAAATAGATTAGTGATTCACCAGCCCACGCAGCATCCACACATGCACAGTCACGCACTCACAAATGCACACACTTGGTGTGCAGAAACACAAAATCTATGTGAACACCACTCAAGCAATCAGCTATGCGCGAACACAATTAATATCCAGTTCCACCGGCCTGTGTTTTCTGCGGTGGAATTAAAAAGTAATGAGGATCTCTGAAGGCAGTTAACTCATATAAACAAATATGAAATGTGTGCTTGGGGTCAAGAATTGGGAACTAAAGAGTTCAGGTCTGAAACATCTGAGGTAACATGGCAAACTAGCTGCAAGGTGAAATCAAACTGTACAAAAGTTTGCACAAATTACTCTTGATGCTTTTCATAAGGATGTTAGCGGGCTTTAGCGTGCATGAGGCCATGAATGCGGGAGAAATAGAAGATTCAATCAGAATCCTCGCTTCTGGCCCTTAAGGACATACCAGTGGAAAGCTGATTCATTCTTTGTGCTAGTCTTCAATCAATAACAGAGGCAGCCGGGACGGGTATCTTGGCTTCTCTCCACTTCCCTTTTAAATCAGGCTTACTAGGCAGTAAAGGAAGACAACTACTTCATCCGTTTTCTTGCTCGAAAGACAAGCTCGGCAAAATTCTCAAGGCAAACTGTGTGTACTACATTCTTTGGCTGGCTGCCTGAGAGATCAACTATTGTTTGTGGCCTGTGGTGGAGTTATGTGCATGTCAGTATATTTGGCCAAAGTGGTTACACATTAAAGTAGACTTGAGGGCGAATGACGGCAACCGAGGTTAGCTGTCGTCCTCAAAGGCCTGATGGCATTTAGACAGTTGTTTTTTTTACAATGATGGTACTGCCATAACATAAGCCTTAACATTTGTATCACAGAGGAAAATATTTGGCAGTTTAGCCTTCACTACTTGTGAGGAAATTTCTGTGCACACATTCATGACGTAAAGAAAAAAAAAACAATTTCCTTTTGAGCTCAGTTACGATCCCACAGGGAGGGTGGAGACCAAGTTACACGACAGACTCTTGAGATGCTCAGAGGTGCAAAAGCACCAATCAGATGATACTATACACTCAGAAAATGTCAGAGAAGAAAAGCCTTACTCAAATCAGTAACTCAGAAGAAAATTAATGAATCACTTTGAAAACTCTTTAGTTGTCACATCCGTGGTGCGATCTTGGTGCGCTCAGTTTGTGTTCACAAGTGTTGTTCTGAATCTAGCCCAAATGTTGCACCACAGGCCACCTGACAACAGTTAATGCTGAGCATCATATTTCCATGCCAACCGACCTGAAACAAAGAGCCGAAAAGGATGGAGACACTGTTAACCCAAAGTTGGCCATTTTTTCTCCCTATATTATTTGTTTGTACAAATCCAGACAAACTAAACAGGTTGGAAGTCATTTTTCTGTGACTGGTAACGTCACTGCCTTTTGCCATGTTCACGTGCTCCTTCAGAACCCACAACGCACTGCCGGCGGACTATGTAAGCCTCTTTAGCTCAAACATCTGTTGTACATCTCGATGTTGGGTTGGCCCAAGGTTGTTGAGCTTTTGACACCAGAGATGAACCGCAGCAGAGTGCGGTTGCTCACACTGACCCAAGTGAACTACATTCATGACCAAAGGGCTGACCTAAATACAGCTGATGTGAAAACACTACACACTAGCTGAACATAACCAAAGTGTTAATGGTCTGTTGTCCTTGCAGCAAACCTCTGTGTTCTTCTTAGGTTTTTGATTAGTTGCAGTCTTGAAGCAGAGTTAGGGATTTTACTATATTAATAGGTCTTCAAAATCCCCCGTGGGTTCTGTTGAACATTTGTTGAGCATATTAAATGGGCTCACTGCCTTGTGTGGACTTATTTGACTCAGTTACATTCTCAGAGCATGCTAGTTGGTCATGTGCTCTTTGGTTTGCTTGAGGCTTCTTTTCTGCAAAGTTGTGTGTCTTCAAATCAAGAAATCCTTTGTGTTTTATTACTGCACATTTCCTTAAAATCGCTGATGAGGCCTGTGACATACTTAATGACCCTCACACATGTATGATTCATCTGCAGCGTTGCAGCGACTCTTCTGTTTGTGTCTGCGCTGCCTTTTTTGTGGCTGTACTGATAGTTGGCTTCTCTGCCCACATGCTTGTTGTGTTTTGCATGCAGTTGCGACCTTATTTCATAGAAATACACGAAAGCGGCATGACCTTTCTAACACTTTATTAGGAGATAGTGACACCATGAAAATGATGTCAGTGGAAAGTCAAATAGTGGCTTTGTTGTGGGGAACATGCAAATTTTCAGGTCTTGGGGGACACATGACCTTACTTGTTATGATGTGAACGCAATTTTCCTTGTTTTACTGGGGCAGCATAAAGACTTTTCATAGGTTCATTTCTCGAGGCAGAAGGTGATGTGTTAGAATGGCCCAGTTTCGAGGGTTTTTAACTAAAAGCTTCTATTTTGATTCCCAAGTGGAATCCAGTATTATGTTGTTCTATTTAGTGATTTTCAGCAATTCTTTACTTTTGATTTGCTTTTATTTATTTTTTAGGCTTTTTCCCCCTAAAGATAAGGTAGGAAAAGTGGATATTTATTGTGTTGTGATGGAAGTGGTGGTTTAAAACAAAAACCAGTGGTGCTGATTGCATCACTTGGGGCAGGAAGAGTAACAAAAACAATGCAGGAAATGATTGCTGCTTTCCAAGGTCCCCACACTTACTTTGAACAAATCACATGTGCTTTTAAGAAGCCATGCTCAAGTTGAACAGGCAGTAATTGTGCACAGCAGAAGCTGAAAACCCATTTCAGTGTGATCAAAGGCATCCAGAGGCTGAGCAGGTTCCTGAAAAAGGCTTTACTCGCTTGGGATGTTTGTTTGTTTAGGTTTTTTGTTTGTTTGTTTGTTTGTTTTTTGAATGTTGGATACTGCTGAGATGGACTGGCAACCTGTCCAGGGTGTACCCCTGGCTTTCGCCCGGAGAGAGCTGGGATAGGCTCCAGCAGACCCCCGTGACCCTGCACAGGAAATGGCGGGTATAGATGATGGATGGATGGATGGATGTTGGATACTAAAAAAAAAGTTATCTGTGGAGTGTGAGGTAGTGTGTGGGCGCATTGCTGTAAACTAACCTACCACCTGCTTTAGCAATTCCATGTAAATCGAGTTAAATAGGCTATTTATTTTTCATGATTTTTGATAAACCTTAGCATCGGTTTAAAGCAAAACAACAGACATCAACTTTCTTTGTAGCTGCTCCTCGTAGGGGTCAGTTTTACACCACATTCCTCATGCAAACAGGAATCATTGACATTGACAACAGTTTTTAGAGTTACACACTAATGTCAATTATGTAATGTTAATGCCTGCTCTTGATTCCTGGGTCTTGGCTGTCCGGCTCTTGCTTATCCAGCTTTAAGGAGTGTAAAGTTTCGTTATGTGTCAAGAGAATGTGAATCAATGCAGTCTTGAGTGAAGACAGAGTACACATTTGCAGTGAAAAGGCAATTAATGTTAACACTTGAGACAATTAACCTATAGGTAGTGCATATTCTAAGCCACTGACAAGACTCAAAAATATCCTTCTGCTTGTGTGTGGATAGGGTTCCTAAAGATAGTCTACAGATTTTTGTTTGTACAGGCATCTCCGTCCAGTTGCTGCAGCCTCGTTGTAAGTCTGTACAAGTCAACTATTGCAGCTGAAGAAGAAGAGTTCGTGGCCTCTTCTTTTTAAAGATTCCAGGGACCAGAAGGAGAAGCCTGCAAAAACAGCCTTTTTAAAATAAATAAATAAATAAGTCTTGTGTGCACTGAAAGTTAAAATACTTTTCTATACTTTTCTATAGGGACTCTAAAGCCACACTGTCACTTAAAATATGATGATTTTTCTTTTAAAATTTTGAATATATTCCATTTTCTTTCAAAACTGCTTTGATTCATGCCATTTTTGTCCCCAATGAAAATTTAGCATCAAATAATACATGTAAGGATGTTTCAATGTTCCTTTTAAGGATGCATACCGAACAGAAACTGTGGCATGATATTGCAAAAGAAATGCTGCAACTGCGACTTCCACTCTCTTTAGCCTATAGGCATACAGTTTTGGCTGCTGTTTTTGGTGTGTCAGCATCTCAGAAAAGATTTGATAGCTAACACAAAGCAAAGCAGATACACTCTATCGCACCATCCACTCAACAGGATTGCCTTAATAATTCAGTCTAATGTAAAAGCCAACACTTCAGCCTTGCAGCAACATCTGTCTGCCACTTTTTACTGTCCTTCTATTTCCTCCCTGCCTCACTGGAGAGATGGATTGTCATATGTGAAGATGGGGGAGGCTGCATAGTATACGGCTTGATGGGGTCTTGAGCGTGCCATCACTCATGTAAAACGGCACTGGGACAGAAATTTTGGTGAGTGGGAGTGGTGGTGGGTAGTAAGCTGTAAAAGCTGAGATGAGATGAGGAAGAGAACGAGGACTATTGTGTTCATGATTAACAGAAATGGCTAGAATGGTGGCTTGGTAAAAGATTAAGGCTGGATTATGTGAGTGTATATACATACATACATATATATATATATATATATATATATATATATATATATATATATATACGTGTGTGTGTGTGTGTGTGTTACATCTGTGCATGCGCTCGTGTGCG
>JBAMYA010044916.1:0-12101 GCA_037176975.1 Arrhamphus sclerolepis
AAAAGGTAATGCATCTTTCACTTAGTTGATTATTGTTCACAATTTTCTTTACAAATTGCATCAAGTGTAAAATAGTGCAAAAAATAAATAAATAAATACCTCAGATATTCTGCTGCAAAGCTATATAATGTTTTGTGCCAGGCCCTATTTTGAATTCAGAAGAGTGTTTACTTCAGTAAGAGGGGATGTTAAGTAATGAGCAGACCATCAGTGTGGAAGAATGGTTACATCTTTGGGTCACTTTCCTCTGAAGTGCCACATTTGAATCAAGGCCAGAGTTGTAATTATTCTCTGTATGGCTCATTATTGTTAAAGACAAGCAGACAAAAGCAAACCAGCTGTTCCGGCTGAACTCACACATTGCAAACAGATCTTAACCGGATTGTGCAGCTGCCACAGTTACATAAGCTTGATGTAAATGCAGAGTACATCAGAGACGTCATTTCTAAAATGGGATTTGGAGACATTTTCTTGTCAGAGGGGTTCATAGGAACCACAGGTTTTTAGCAAACAGATCCTTACTTTCTGCAGATGGACTGCAAGCTTGACTTTTCATCCTAATTTCAATTTTATATGAACAACAAAATAACATTTTTTTGCTCTTGAAAGATCAAAGATTGTGTGATTTAAAAAAAAATGTGTTTGGGTGGCTTTTTAGCCTCTAATAACAGTTAAAGAAGATCTAGAAAAACCTTTAATTATCTTTGCAGCTCACTTATTGTCATAAGAAACAGATTTTCAAAATATCAGTAGGAGTGATGGAAATTCTCTGATTCTGTGGCGCTTCAAAGATTATTTAAAAAAAATACAAAATGATCAAATTAATAAATAAAATAAATCAGAGATGTGGCGCTCTCTAGTGGTGTTTATTTAAAACAATGTTAAATGAAGAGCAAATGTCACCAAATCATATTAAAAGTCCTAAAATATGTTTTGGGAATAATTTAATTAGAACAATGTATTTCTTGAGTTTCAGTCAGCTGTTGACAGCAGCTGTAGAGACTTATATACAAGATAGACTGTTGTTTTCAAGGATCGTCTCAAGCTGTCGCGCCTCTGCTCCCCATATATCAGCTCCTGAGTTGCAGAAATGATCCTTAATGTTGTGTGTTTTTAGTGAAGGAAGAATGTGTATCAGAAGAAGAGGAGGAGGTGAAAGATGCTCTGGTGGAGGAGTATCTCCAGCAGGGTGACACAGCCATCATCTATCCTGAAGCCCCTGAGGATGAGCACAGTCCTGCAGAGACAGGAGGCGCTGATGAAAATGGTAACACACCACAGCCTGGCCAGATATTTTAGAAATATCGACACTGAATAACACTGCATTTTGGTTGTTTTATCCTGTGAAATTACAAATATCTTGCACAAAAGTAATAAGAAATGATTACTTGCTTCTGTACCTATCCCTGCCCTCTGCACCCCAGGCACACCTGACGCCTTCTCCCAGTTGCACACTTGCCCATACTGCTCCCGAGGCTACAAACGCAACGCCTCGCTGAAGGAACACATTAAGTATCGACACGAGACCAGCGAGGACAACTACAGCTGCTCTCACTGCAGCTACACCTTCACCTATCGCTCGCAGCTGGAGAGGCACATGAGCCACCACCGGGGCAACAAGGAGCAGGTAACAGCCACAGCATGCTGGGATCAACTGGCACGTGTGTGTGGGTGTGGGTGTGTGTGTGTGTGAATGAAGTCAGCTTGAGCATCCCCCCCAGCAGCGGATTTTATTCAGAGCTTCACATGATTAAGGATTTCTGTTTCATTTTAAGTTTTTGTTAATAAACTTTATAATTCCTTCATAATAAGTTTCAACATTTTTCTTTTACCTTTCAGCTACAGAAAAGCAAATAAAATATTTAATATGTATTTTGTCAGTATTGTGATGGAGGATTGTAAAGATAATGTAAAGCAAGTGTAGATAACGGCCTCACTGTTAAGCAGTTTATTTTTGTTAAAAGGACGTTCTCTTTTCTGTTTCAGCATCACGTTTCCCAGTCAACAGGAGGAACAGGTGGAACCCGCAAGTTCAAGTGTACCGAGTGTTCCAAGGCCTTTAAATACAAACACCACCTGAAGGAGCACCTGCGCATTCACAGCGGTCAGCGTCTCGATCACACACACAGACGCAAAACTGCAGGCTGCTCATGTCACTTAATTAAAGTACTTTCAGTTCATCACTGATTAATATTAGTTTTATCACCAGAGTTAGTGTCACATCAACGTTCCAAAGGAATTGTATCTTTTGTTTGAGCTCAGAAGTAAGAAAAATGGCAGAATTCTGTTTCTGTTGACCTAGAAATGGGACCAACATCACATGGATCATGTCAATTTCCATTAAAAAAAAGCTTCAAATGATGATAAAATAATACTCCTTTAAGACAAGCAGATGGTTAAAACTTCTTCAAAAGCTTCTTGAGTTCTTTTTCACTGAACGTCTGTATGTATCTTTTCTTCTGTCCTTTTCAGGTGAGAAACCGTATGAATGCTCCAACTGCAAGAAGCGATTTTCTCATTCAGGCTCCTACAGCTCCCACATCAGTAGTAAGAAGTGTGTAGGCGCAACAACCCCCAACGGTGTCACTCGAATAGCCATTATAAAGTCCCCCTCTCCCACCATGCAGGCCAGACCTGTTGCAATTGCTCCAGCCCAAATGGTTCTTAAAGAGAAGACTGAAAGCAAACCCCTCCAGGAGCAGCTGCCTGTCACGCAGATCAAATCAGAACCTGTGGAATATGAGTGCAAGCCCGTGACAGCGGCACCGCCAACTTCAGCCGGTAGTAATGGAGTGGTTAACGGAGGGACGACACAGCCAGCAACAGCCCCAGCTACAGCCCTGCCTCCAGGCGTGGCTATGGTTGTGCCAACTGTTGGTCTGATGTCACCTGTCAGTGTCAATCTTAATGACTTGCAGAGAGTGCTGAAGGTGGCTATGGATGGAAACGTGCTCAGACAGGTGTTAGGTTCAGCCAATGGGCTGGTGACACAGGGAAAGCAGGGAATTGTAGTCCAACAGCCACAGCAGCAGATCATCAGTCTGCCAGCCTTCGTGGACCATGATGGTACCACGAAGATTATCATCAACTACAGCATCAGCCCCGCGGCCTCTGCCACTGCCACGACCCAGCCTGCACCACTTGTTCTCAAAAGTAATCTTCCTGCTCCCGCAGTTTTGACAGCAGCCACTGCAGCCCTCACACCACCTAAGACAGATAAACCCGAAACCTCAGAGGCAGCCGACCTCACTGTTGCAAAGACAGCAGCAGAACCAGAGCCCATCAAAGAGGCAGAGACAGATGAAACAAAGGACACAGCAAAGGCTGTTGAGGTGTCAGAATCAGCTAAAATGTCCAAACCCAGCAGCACTAGTACATGTTTACTATGCGATGACTGTCCAGATAACCTAGAGGCATTGCATCTCCTCCAACACCGCAAAGCAGCCAACGGTGAGGCCGTGGACTCGGCTGCTTTGGATCCATCATTCGCTGATCTGCTAAGTGAGGCTGGAGTGACTCTGGAGGAACCGCCTGTGGATGACGTGCTCTCACTCCTCAAAACCTATTTTGCTTCTAATGCCAACCCCGGCGAAGAGGAGGTGGCAAAGATCTCAGAGTCTGTCAGTATTCCAGTGGATGTGGTCAAAAAGTGGTTTGCCAAAATGAACTCTGGGAAGAAAGTAAATAAGTGCCACAGTGAGGCTTCAGCAGCTTCTGAAAAGACTGAAACCATGACTTTTAGCTCAGAAGACACTTTTAATCAGAATGATGAAGAGGAGGCCACCACCCAGGCAGAATTAAACAAGGTTTTGCCAGTCTCTAGGAGCACCTCCCCAGTTGACTCCACCTCACTCGGTCTCAATGATGGGGATCTTGTAATTGTTAAAAGTGAGCCTGAGGACCCAGAGGCCTCAGACTCCCAAGCAGAGCCCCTGGACCTCTCTCTTCCGAAGCATTTAACTTCTGAAGAGGAAAGCAAAGCAACAGCGCCTCCAATCAAGCAGCAGGAGCAGCCTCTGAACCTGTCCTGTCTGAGGAAGGAGCAGGTGGAGGGGCGAACCATCTACGTCACACCACAGACCGGAAGACCTGTCAGCATCGTCACTGCCGCACAGCTGCCCACCTTGGTGGCCATAGCTGGTCAGGGTACAGTGGGCTGCCTCAGTGCCATCAACACCACGACTAAACGCACCATCCTCATCCCCCAGCTCACCTACACATACTCCACCACAGCTGGCAACACCACTGGAGCCAAGACTGTTGTACTTAATGGTCATAAGGTTGGTGGTGTTACATTCTGCAGTTCTGTCTCACATCCAAAATTATTGACAGTGTGGCAATTAAGAAAATTTTCTTCGATTTACCACAGGAGAAGCGCTCAGAGAGCACTTCTGATGGCGTTTCCACCCTTGAGGATCCAAATGACTCCAAGAAAAGGCGGCTTGAAAACGGCGTCTACCCCTGTGATCTGTGCTCTAAGGTCTTCCAGAAGGGCAGCTCGTTGCTCAGACACAAATACGAACACACAGGTATTTATTACCATGGAAACACATTTTCTTAACTAATTATCTGAAGTTTGAAAAATGCACTGACGTTCTCATTTATTTCACTAGAATATTTTTAGCTCATCTAGTGTCAGCTTTACTTTGTTCCTCACTGGTGCCAAAGGGTAGTTCTGGTTTCTAAGGTAGCGATTTCACATTGGACATGGTTTCTCGTTAAATAACTTTCATGTGACACCTGGACGTAAATGCAATCAACTCAAACATGCGACTCCAGTTAGTGTCACATGTTTAATAAAAGTCTGTTGACATGCCTGCTGGTAGGGTCTCCTAAGGCAAATTGGGGAACAGGCCAGAATAAGAGTTCAAATGGACTCCTATGAAGAAACAAAATGAAGCAGCACAGCGCCCCTTGCCCGGGCCGGGGTTACCAGGTTCCACCCTGGGGTAGGGTCTCGTTTGAGAGCGGCTGGTGGCCACTCCTTTACCCATAGGGCCTGGCCAGGTAAACCTGCACAATTGACATAGGTCCACCATCCTGTAGGTCCAGCACCTGCAGGAGGGGCCACAGGAGTTGGGTGCAACGTGGACTGGGCTGTGGCCGTAGGCAGGTTGTCGGGACTTGCAATGTCACCTCTCTGGTGGGGAAGGAGCCTGAGCTTGTGTGTGAGGTTGAGAGGTACCGGTTAGATATAGTCGGGCTCACCTCAACACACAGTCTGGGTTCTGGAACCAATCTCCTCGAGAGGGGTTGGACCTTGTTCCACTCTGGACTTGCCCATGGTGAGAGGCGCCGATTATGAGGAATCTGCCCTGATGTGAACCTGTTACAACACACAAAACACGCTTTAAAGGATTACCCCTAATCACAGAGAGCTAGCAGGTCATGGACTGTGTCAACTTTAGTGTTTGACACCTTCAGCCAGACCAGGGCCATCTGAGCGCGCTCTTATTTAGCTTTCTTTGTCTTGTTTTGAACTACTTCTCTTAGTAGAAGCATAACTACTGAAGCAGTTTGGGTGGGGTTAGTTAACTCTTGACTCTTCTCATTTCTCCTCCAGGTAAACGTCCCCACGAATGCAGCATCTGCAATAAGGCGTTCAAACACAAACACCACCTGATCGAACATTCAAGGCTGCACTCCGGTGAGAAACCCTATCAGTGTGACAAGTGCGGGAAGCGTTTTTCTCACTCAGGCTCGTACTCCCAGCACATGAACCACCGCTACTCCTACTGCAAGAAGGACGGGTCGAACCCGAGCTCCGCCTTGGGACCACGCATGCTTCACTTGGACGTCGGCAGCCCCGGCGCCGGGCTGCAGTCGGACAGCCGGACCACGACCCCGCCCTCCCAAATGGACTCAGACGAGAGGGAGAGCGAGGTGGAGGAATACGAGGATGACGAGGCCATATCCATGGATGACATCCGGGTGGTGCAGGTGGACGACGGCGAGTGCGAGATCTACGAGGGTAACTTTGATGACTATGAAGACGAGGAAGCACTTTTGGCAGAGGATGATCCAGTGGTTGCTGAAGCGAAAGAAAGAGTGAGGGTAGAGCAGGAGTTGGCTTGCGATGTCGTCGAAGTCGAGCTGGGGGAAGACCAAGTGCAGGACACGGAGGGAAGACCCGAAGAAAAAGCGGAATCGGCAAGTGCGGATGCAGAGAATATGAAAGACTGTGACGGAGATACGGACAAAAGCGTGAGGCAGGGTTCAGAAAGCACGGAACCACCAGAGGAAGCGATGATGAGTATTTAAAGGAAAACTTTTCTTCAGGATAGTTCAAATGTGTTGGTCGTCAAAGTTACTTTAGGCTTGCGTGAGAAGCAAGTCCTGGAAGTTGCCTGATCTTAACGGTCCACTACTGTGTACAAAAAACCCAGGTGTGCCTGAACTTCAAGAAAAACAAGACAGTGACTTTTTATTTGTGCAAAATGAAATATTAGTGTTTAAACCTGTTTATAGAAGTACAGATTTTGAAGTAGAACCCACCCATCAACTTGTTAGACTTGTTACTGAGACATCCCAGGTGGTTTTGTTTCTTTTTCATTCAGCCAGTTAGTGTTACTAATCTTGTTATTGTTTGAAAACATTTTAACCTGTAAAAATGAGAAAGATTTCTATACCTTTTTATTGCCAATGAAGTTTCCTAAATCAGTATTTTATTGAGTTCTACGAACAAAAACCTCTGCACTACAGTATTCCTGGTTTACCTATGGATACATGCCTCATGCATTGTATGCCCTTCAGTGTTATATATGTACACTAGCTAGCGGGATATTGTTTCTGGTAGTATTAGAGTTGCTAGCTAGCATTACCTTTGTTTTCAGTTTGACTGTTAGCCTTAAGGAAAACAAAGTATTCCTGGGGAGGGAGGGGAGGGGAGGGGAGTTTGCGGGTGGGACGGGGGGAGTTGGGGATGAGAATGCGGCTTCTGTACGCCATAACCAAATTTGTCCTATCAGGGAAGGTGGAGTCACAACCTCAAAAAGCCAGCATCAGGCGCCTTTGTTTTGCAACCCAACACAGCTTGAAGGGGCGGAGTCTCCAGAGCAGACCCCCCGACCCCCAGGCTCAGCTTCGGCTCCAAAACACACGCGCTTACTCTTAGCAAGCTTCTGGTTGATTTCAGTTCTCAGTCAGTGTTTCAGTATTATTAGCTTATATATATATGAAGTCATACTGTACATGAAGGATCGGAGCGGTTTCCTGCTCCACCCCAAATGCCTCCAGCCTTATGCAAGACCTGTGTGCTGTTAAAAGTGCCATTGAACAGTGTTATTATTTCTTCTTCACACATGTAGCCAGTATTATGTCCCTCTGTTACTTACACAGGAGCCATGTTGACTAGTGTTTGTTGACTTGCACAGAACAGCAAATTTGTCACAATTTAAGGATACTTTGTAAAATTTAACTAAATTCAAAGCCTTTTTGTTTATAACATCAGTGGAAATGCTTAGACTTTTCACTGCTAATCAAATGTTTTGTTTTCTCTTGAAAAAAAAAGCTCTCACGTTTGTTAAATTTGGTAAGCTAATATGCAAAATATGCTGTTTACAATTATATAAAAATCCTCCAAAGGAACAACTGGAAACAGAAAATATTCATTGGAAAAATAAAGCAAATATCTGGTGATGTTATTTCCATCAGGAATTGTAAAAGCATCCTTCAAAGTAATTAAATTCAGTTGCATCTTCCTAGTAAGATAATTAATATTTAACCAGCCCTGTTAAACCATTCTGACCTGATGCAACATGTGTGTGCTTTTACCTTTCAAGCCTGATGCTGTGTGTCATAACATGTCACCAATTTCATGACATTTTTCTCAAAAAACTGTAATTATTCATTTTTTTATTTCCCAAATTTGTCAGTCCTGCCTTCATGCCTAAAATCAAATGGTGGAAGGATGTTTGAGCTTCCAAAATGTAGCCAGGAGGCTTGTTTAGGGAGCAGTCGAGGTTGTACTAACTGGAATATGAATGGGAAGCGCACAAATGTTGATATAAATGCAGGTTTGAATGAGTTTCTTTGAAAATGAATAAATACATAAAAGCTTATTTCTTTTTCTCCCTTATATCTACGCATTTGCTTCTGATAGTTTTAGGTTGAGGCCCAACAACTTGACTGCAGCCAGCAGTGCTGAAGTGTTGAAGTTGTTAAAAGTCTTTGACTACAGTCCAGACTGAGCTTTCCTGTGGATATAAAAATGCCTCCAAAAAGACTTGAGATTATCGGTTTCAAAAAGTTGTGCGTCATATGCCAAAGTTGGTGACGGGTTTACATCCCTGAGCGTGTAGGAAGCGCTTGCCCAGGAACAGATAAAAGCCCAATGAAATTAGCTAGAATTTGGGGGGAGAAAAGTATTCTCAGGCCCACTGTTAAAACATATTTAAAAAACAAAACAAAAAAAACCTTAAATTGTGACAAGCTGTCCCGCACTTCAGGTAACAAGCGTTAGTGAATGTGGCCGCTGGAAAGTTTTGAGTTGTTTTACCAAACAGTGTTGATAGTATTACTCTTGTTTTCCTGTTTTTGTTGTTTTAATGTGTGTCCTTGGTATGTTTTTGTCAACAATGGCAGTATTAGTATCCTTTTCACAGATTTAAAAAAAAAATAAAATCAAATTCCTGTTTAGTTTTTAGGAGACTTTTTATATTTATGTGTCTTATTTTTATATTTTCTTTTATGGTTATTTATTACACATTGTAGTATACATTACTGTAGTTTGAATTGATACAATAATATATTTTAGTATGAAAAATAATCTTGAGACAAACAAAATCCCAAATTGTGGTTCTGGGAGTTGATGTTTGTTTTAACAAAACTACAAAAAAAGGAAGAAAAAAAAGAATGAAAGTCAAAAGAAAAAAACATGTATTCTGTAAACTTCTGTTTTAAGCTACAAAAAAAAAAAAGATAAAAGACAGGAATGAAATGAGAAATAGAAACTGTTACATGTGCATCCGCTCTTTTCGTCGTTATAAAGCTACTGAATTCTGAAACTCTGTGACTTTAAAAGCATGAGTCGTTGCCGTTTTAATGAAGGATCTTGTTATGAAGTCTTTACTCCTCCCGTTTATTTTGAAGCCAAATTTGCATCATCCCACCGCCCTGTCTTTTGTTTTTGTGCCAACTTGTTCATTGTACTGTTGAAGGCTGCATAATGTTCGTCTATACACGCCCTTTGTAAATCCACTGTCTTTTTGTATTGTTTTTATTTTAGGTTTGCTCCATTTTTATGACTCCCTATCACAATAAAATGTAAGACAGTAACTCTAAATGGCTTTTTTTCCCGTCTTCTTTTTGCTGAAGTAAAAAAAAAAAAAGTCTTGAAATAAGAAGGATGTGTTCACACCAAGGAGCAACCATCCTACTTCCGGATTTAAGCTCATCAGGGTAGTTATGTTGCAGTTCCTCCTCTGACCACTAGGTGCTGGCTCCAAAACAGCAATACCAACTTTACAGCAGAATTAAACATGTTTACAGCCTGGTACAAAAGTCTTTTATTTATTTATTTATTTATTTTTATTTTGTGGCTCTATAGATTTTACATCCATAACAATTATAGGAGAGTGAATTTTCTTTTATTTTGTAACTACATTTTTATTGGTTTTCCATTAATCAAGCAAGCACAAAATTAAACAGAACAACTGTCGGCAGTAAGTAATATCCATATTCTAATAAAGATAGACATCAGAATTACAATCAGAATTACCCATCAATTTTTGGAGCAGCATACATCTTTTCAAAAGAGTGAAACATACCTCACTAATTGATCTCGGGGAATCTAATCCATTTGCACCATCTTCTTTTGTAAAGCTCAGATTGCAGTCTCAGCATGAATGTTAACCTTTCCATTTTGTAGGTTTCCTCCGTCAGGTCCAACCAGTCTTTTGGCATCAGTGAATCACACTGAAACCATTTTCAAGTGATTGTTTTTTTTGGCAGAAGCACTAAAGGCTTACTGAAGTATTTGTCACTCATCTTCAGTCCATCAGGAAAAGCTCCCAGCAATAATAACATGGTGGCCTGTTGGAGTTTAAGATCCAAAATCAACTCATTTTTTCCCAGAACATCCTTCCAATAATTCTTGATTTTTGTGCAGGATCATAAAATATGAGTATGGTTTGCCTCTGTGTCCTCACAACCCCTCCAATATTTAGATGCGTTAGAGCTACTATAAAACTGCTGTTTTGGAGTTATAAAAAACGACCAACTGAACTCTCGCCAATAATTTGAGGAGGAAGGAGGGTGAATTTTCTTTTTAACCACATCACATAAACTTATATTAACCATTTGATGCAACGTCAAAAAACTTACATTATAGTCCTTTTGTACTCACATGTGCACAAAACAAAAACAAGCAATGAAAATGATATAAAAAATTCTGTTTTAATTTTCCTTTTTTGAAACCAGCAATCACACATATCAAAATTAATTTTTTTTATAACCCTGAAATTGCCTCCTTGTGTCATGATGCAACTCCATTTTATTTAAAAATAAATGAATAGATATATTATTTACTCTCTTTAAACTTCCTGCAAACTGGATTTTTAATGGTTTGACTATTGCAGACTGATATGTGAAAGAGTAGTTGCAACTTTTACTTATATCTATTATTGATTATTGCTCAATGCCAAATACCATGTTAAAGTCCCTTCAACACATCTTTGAGGTCAAAAGAATCCATTAGAGATAACTTGTCATAAATAGGCGCTATATAAATAAATTGAATTGAATTGAATTGAATTGAAATTAAAATCACTTTTTTGATGCTGCTAAAACAAAAATAGAAAACTCTTTCTCCACTTCATTAGAGCCTGGGGCTTTAAGTTTGTGTTCTGAGGGATTTACTCCCTGATGACATCATTTTTACCATGCACAGTGATTTGAATAGATTTCAATGAGTTCAGATGTAAACTAAGCCACAGGTCCGCCAGACATGACCCAGATTTTCGTTTTCCTTGGGTCATTGGGCCAACTCTGGCCCACACAGTATTGTCCGCAATCAGTTTTAAAACATTGATTGAATTGAATTTGTGTAACATTTAGCCAAAGTGAAGCAAAAGCTCAACATTGTGCCAGCACCATTTCCAGCTTTTTATCTCTGCACTGCCCAAATATGTCCTGATCTTCTAATTAGGCTCAGACTGTACCATCATTTAAAAGAGGTCAACCTACACAATACTTTCTGCAAACAGTTTAAATTTACACCCGTAAACTAATTTACAAATTGCATATCTTACTAGTTTGTTGAAAAAAGAAATTAAATATATTACCACTACATTTCAAACTAAGTCAAAATAACAAAACAAAATTACTAAAGAAAACCTCTCCACTTGGTTTTACCCAATGATTCAACTGAAGACATCATCAGCACTATAAAAGATAAAACTCATACAAATTTGATGTTAACTGTAACTTAACAGCAGCATAAACAAACCTGGGATCGTATGTCAAATGTCCAGTTAAAGAAAGTTAATGAAATATAGCAGTGAAATGTAATGTGTAGAACGAGTGGAGAACAGAGCAAGCACACAACCAAAATCTAATGATGGTGAAACCAAAGTTCATGAAACAGTGAACATTTCTGGGACAATTGCTTCAAAAATGACAGGCTGCTTTTGAAGCATTTCAAACACTCAGAAGAGGGACATCTGCTGGCTTTGTGTTAAAACTGCAGCTGACGACTGCCACACATAAATGTGACACGTGGTTAAATGTTTCAAAAAAGTGTATCATTGTGTTCTATCTACTCACAGATTCACACATTTTACACAGAGAGACAGATGAATAGATTGATGGATGGATTGGAGGACAGAAGTAGCCATCGCAAAATGGACCAGTCTTTCTGATTTTATCATTTATGTGTGTTTGTTCTATTCTATTAAATACTGAAATTCCAAATCCCAAATAAAAATGTTGTAATTTAGAGCATTAATTGGCAGAAAATTACAAATGATCATTATCTTAGATTTTGAAACCTCAGATAATTTAAAAAAAAAACAAAAAAAAAAAAAAAATAAAATTCTGAGTAAAATTTGAGAGATACCAGACTTTGCTGCTGCTTGTTGCTGCACATGTTCTAGAATGTGATG
>JBAMYA010044917.1:0-12100 GCA_037176975.1 Arrhamphus sclerolepis
CAGTTTGCATGTGATATTGCAGCTTGGCAAAAGATGCTTGATTTGCTAGTAATGTCCAAATGTTTGTGTTCTATATACATTTAACTGATTGTCCTCTGTGTGTGTGTGTGTGTGTGTGTGTGTGTGTGTGTGTGTTTCCCTTCTTTTAATGAGACAAAGAACAGAAATCACAATATGGCACAATCAACTTTGTTCTCAAAGTTTATGCAAACAATTGCAGAATTTGAATTTTGAATTCTGGCCAACTTTCTGTAGGTGTAGTAAACATAATATTTTTCTGTTTGTAAAGTGATATATTCACCAGACACACAGACTTTTCAGTGCACATACCATGTTTCATATGTTTAAATCCTAAATGATCACTAACTCACAGCCATAGACATATATAGCCTATCATAGCATGCCAGCTGAAGAATTCCATTCCGAGTAGTTGCTATAGCAATCTCTAATTCCCCATAATTCATTGTGTCAGTAAAATATAATAATCATAAAAACAGCAAAACAAAGCATCTAGTTGTTGATTCAATGCTGCTGATTTATATCTGTCTATGTACATAACACACTTTGCTGAAAGTCAAGGCTTAAATCTTCTGTCACGTCTGGAAAACTCAGCTTGAAAATAAAATTTGCAAAACCCTGAGTGAAAAAGAAGTGTCAATTCCACCCTATATATAGCATGCACTGATTTTTGTATATTAGTTGATCAGAGGAGGGATGTCTTGGGGGTTCTCACTGATTGTCCAGTTCACACAACTGTCACCGTCCCCTCACTTTAAACTGCTATGAACCCCCCACCGTCACCTCTGATCAGCATTTTTGCAGATCTGTGGAAAGAAGTATTTACTAGCCAATGCAAAACTAAATCAAATTCATTCTTTTATTCTCTATAAGAAATAAAAATCACGAACCGTGTTCTTGTCAAAGTTTTCCATGGAAAGAACAGTGAACCAAGAAAACCGAATTTCAATGTTTGTCATATGTTGTTTTTACATGATATAGTTCACAGTCAAGAATCGAAATAAATGTTTTGGAATTTCTTTTTTCTGGACCTCTGAGTCTGAGAACTCCTGATAGTAGCCTATATTTTAGAGAGAGAGATTTTCATAAATGTTTTACTTATTATTCCTTATTTTTATTTCTTGTATTGGAACTGTTTGTATTTGCGCTTGCATTAGCGTCACACATTTTCATGCTGTTTTCTTTTTTTCTTTTTTTTGGCAAGTACCATACCAAGACCAGATTAGGCTAGACATACATCTCTAAAGCGATTTTTGAATTTACTGAGCATCAATTTACACGTTGTAGTCATATCTGCTAACAATAAATTACAATTCAAAGCTAAACATTTTTTCTTATCTTTTTCTGAACCATGTCACTTCCAGGATAGAGCACTTGTGAGAAGAATTATTATTATTATTATTATTGTCATTATTATTAGTAGTTGTAATAGTAGTATTATTCAACCAAGATAGTTGTAACCCTGTCGGGTACTGTCTGGTTTTCCAATAAATATATTATTTCTGGTATAAATGCAAGACAGCAATAAGAAGAAAAAAAAATCAAACAAAACCCTAGCATTGGAATATAAAAGCATTTTAAAATGTTTGTGATTTTCACCATAGTATCATACTATAGACAATGTAAAAACATCAAATTTATCAATTATATATATATATTTTTATCTCTCTCTCTCTGTTTATATTGATTGTTATTTTTATATTCTAATTTTCTATATTTTCAGTATCAGTATTCAATCAAGTATAATATATGAAAAATAATAATAATGATAATAATAATAACACACCTTTTTACACACATATAGCTATAACACACAGGCAGGCAGACAGACAAATAGACAGATAGATAGATAGATAGATAGATAGATAGATAGATAGATAGATAGATAGATAGATAGGCATTCAGGCAGGGATACAGATAGACAGACAGACACAATTTAGTGTTTCTTTATTTAATTTAAATCAATTAATTAATCATTTGTTGTGGTATCACTCCAGCTTTCAAAAGTACCCATATGGGTAAAATACATCAATGTACATCAATAAAGGTCGTCGTAATAAATTTTGGTTAAGAAGTGATTAATTACATTGGAGACGGTAATTTAAACATGATCAGGTATCAACTGGCAGCAGACCAAAAAGAAGAATATAAATACGTCTGTGGACAGAAAAGGACATTAAAACTCATGGAGAGAAACAGGGTGCAGTGAGATTAACTGACCGCTAGATGGCAGCATTGTTCCCAGTGAGCCATTTAAATGCAAATAAATACATAAATAAATGCTCAAGCCTCAATAAAAGCACAGTTTCTTTTACGTTGAGCTTTATATTCATTTCGACTGACTCAGGCTTTATTTTTTTAAGTCAAATTATTACTATTGTATTAATAATCCTGATCAGGGCGGGGTTTGGGCTGTCCCTTGTCTTGATTGGTTGCTGCGGCTCAGGGAGGAGGGGCCTTGCACACGCACACACGCACACACACACCTCTGTCCACCGGACTGGAGGCTGAGACGATGCCGCTGCTGAGGTGACCACCACGGGGTCCTTTTAGGCTCATTTATGGACTTTAAAACACAACTAAAGTCATTTTTTAGACCTTCAAACTGGTAAAAATGTGTCACGTTTCCGGAGGAGAGAAACACTGAAGACAGAGAGGAGGAGGAGAGGGGGAGGGAGGCCGAGGCGCTCTCCGGTCTTGTAAGAGGATAAAGAAAGAAAAGAGAAAGCGGGCTATTTTTAACCCGGACTATTTCGGTGGCACCATGAGCAGCGGACCGGATGAGAGCTCCGTGCGCGTGGCCCTGAGGTAAGGATGCAGCACCTGCGAGGATGCTGCAGACTCACACCTGCTCCTGCTGCAGCCCAGCACCCAGCAGAGCTTTCTGAGGCTTTATTCTGGTCGAAAGCAAGCTCTCTGTGTGCAGCTGAACTGTGGGAGATTATACCTGCATGCGGGCTTTGTAGTGGATTTATGAATGAAGATCCAGGTGCTTGGAGGGATTAGGCCACAGCAAAGCCTACTGCTGCTGTTCTCACATTGCATTTCACGCCTTTTTTATGTTTGTTTTCAGGCTTTCATTTTATTTTTTTGCATGCCATTAGAAGCCCAAGTACTCTAATATAAAACAAACCAATAAAGAATCGAATAGAAAAGCAGGAGATTGAAGGTGCTTGTCGGTAAATATGTGAGTGTTTGTGTTGGAAAGAGACGAACTGAAATGTCATGTGAGCTCAGAGGACAAAAGCAGCTCCCTCTCATGTTTCCCTTCTCTCCCTCTGTCCCTGCTTGGCTTGTTATTGTGCATTCAGACTTTGACCCAGAACTCTGTTTACTGAGCCGGCTCAGTTTACAAGCCTGTCTCTCTCCTTTATAGATAATAAATAATCCATAATAAGCAACCTGTCCGGGACAGTCAGAGCAGGTTGTCCCCATTCTTGATCTGAAATGACATTTGTCAACAAAAGTCACCGTCTGGGTTTGCTGAAAGATCACACAAATCTTCAGAGAAGACCTTTACATGATTAATAGTCGGCTCCGCTGATGGCCTCAGCCATAGGTTCTCCTTCTCTGTGTGATATGTAGAATCCATTAATCATAAAGAAGCAGACATGTGCATGAGGACCACCATCATGACTCTGCAGTTAATTGCAGGAGGATTTGCTTACTCAGAGTTGGTGTGTCCTCAGGTCAGCTGTGGTGCTTCGTCACTAATCTACACACAATCCCCTTCATGTCACCCTGACCTCACCCTGGAAGCTCACCCAGCACCTTCCTCAGTCTTCAGTGCAAATTCAGATGCAATGTTTTTGGTGTGAAGTCGTGGACGAATGTCAGACTTATTTAAGTCAGAAAATGCTGTTTTCTTCTGCGGTCAGCCATGCTACAGTCCTGGAAACGCAAGGACACGGGGAGGAATAATGCTGAAACTGACCTCTGACTCTGACTCAAGTGTTATGATCTGTTTTAAAGTAACCAGGATATCCTACATATAGGACAAACAATACTGTTGGCGTTTATGGTTGTCTGTTGTATTGAAAATACTTTTTATTGCATCTCTGATTCACGATCAGCCTAAATGCTCTGGCTGGTATTCGTAACAATGCACGACAGTGTAAATATTCTGAACATTTAGGCTGAATCTGATTCCAAATCAGAGTGATAGTGGCGCCAGATATGTCTTCAGTATTCCCAATAGTGTTTTTATATGCATCAGAATGCTGACAAATGACAGAAGATGACCTTAATAAGCTATCCGTCTCTCACACAAAGAGCCTACGCAGAATCCTGAGAATATTTTGGTCAAATTAAGATCTGAAATGAAGAACTATTGAGTAAATATGAACAAGAGTGAACGGGAACTATACTTATGAGAAGGAGAAGGAAGTGGACGAGACATGTCCTCAGAAGGAATAAGGATGACAAGGCAAGACCAGTGCTGCACTGGACCCCAGAGGGGAAGGAGAAAACAGGGTAGGTCAAAAAGTACCTGGCGTGGAACGTTGGAGGCAGAGATGAAAGCGTTGGGTTATACGCGGAGTACCATCCTAAGAAAGGCCCAAAACAGTCAGAGGTGGAGGTATTTTACATGCAAGGAGGCATGACGGACACTGACTGGTGTGTTATGTGTAACAAATGGTCCTTCAAGAGACAGCATTTGTTCAATTTTCTATCAATAATATAATAATATGTTATTGACGGAGATGGACTTCAGCCACGTTAGAATGCACGTTAGGAACGCGCAATCATTTTTGTCAATATCCGATCATTTTAAGCCGCTGGTACGATACCTCAACATTTCCTAGCTGCTCAGGCAAAAGCATTGGAGCAAATACAGCATGTCTCACAATCTGTCTTTCTGCCTGGCTTGAAAACAAGGGAGGTCAAGTTGTAGCGTGAAATATGTAGAAGAAGAAGAAGAGCAATGCGACCGAGCAGACTGATCACAGTCGTGGCCGTCAGTATCAATGTGACGCAGAGTAACATTTAGAAAGAGACTCATGTCAGGGTGAGATGTAGTTTACGGCTTTTATGGTGTAGCTACGGCTTGTTGTTCAGCTTTAAGCTAGGCTTAAAAGAGACAGGAACAATATAATTGTGTGCTCCTCTTATTTAATTTAACTCTGAATTAAAATAGACGGCATTTGAGCATCGAAGGCAGCATCAGATTCAAACAACCCTCTTGGAAACAAACACTACCCAGTAGCTCCACTTCAGTCCCTCAAGTGCCTTTTTTAGTCTGTCGTGAGTTGTTAACTGTATCTCCTCCTTTCGTTGTGATGGTGGATTATTATATTATTATTATTATAGCTGGACGCGCTACAATGGCTGGTGTCTCCCCGGTGCGTATTTTGCACACCTCGCGTGTGTATGCTAACAAGTTAGCCGTATGTGACGATTAGGTTTTTCAGGCTTTTTAGTGGAATAAGTTATGAATTTATACAGTTTGGACTAAAATCTAATGGTAATTTATAAACTTAAAGTTATGTTATAGTATGATATTGTACATTAACTGCGCTGAGCTAATGATAGCTGAGGCTGGATGTGCTTTTACTGTAATTTGACACAAAATGCAGTTGAAACTCGGTAATCCTTCTCTCTGAATCATTTAACATGCTCAGTTTGATGTTTTTGTAGTTGTAAGTAATTATATCATTCACACCCCTGTCCAAGATGTTGTTAAAACAACACAGCGATCAAACAGTGAATCCAAATATGACATATTTAACAGCCTTTGAAATTACACAAAGCGCAAAGAAACACAAACTGCCTTCCAAAGTAAATATTTGCACATGTTTCTCTAAAGTTGTCAAGGAATTATTGCTGACAAAGTGGAACATTAGAATTAACGTGTCATTTCTAACTGATGGTGGTGCCACTTACATCTAATCAATGAAAGCGACAACTCAGGTTGTTCCTTTGAGGTCCAAACCACAGCTTTATGTCGGTGTTTCCAGGTCAACTAACCGTCGTAGCAACACTCTAATTATTATGAAGCTTTATGGCTTTATATCCTCACAGCATATGAAATATTAAGTCAGCAGGCTGCCAACCAGTACCTGCCTCAACCTGCCAGACTAATGCTGTCTGTTGATGAGCTCCTAATGCCTCATCCCAACAGGTCCGTAGTGATGAAATACTCTTATATCATCTATTTTGTGTGTGGTAACAGAAAAAGAAAGAAAGAAGTCTGGAGCCTACTCAAAGGAAAGGCAGCACAGGATTGATTTATAAGTGGAAAGATGATTGAACATGAAAATCAGTTAGCTCCTGATGGATCTCAGGGTGTTGGCCGTGCTGTCATCAGTGGTTTTGACATCTCGCAGATGTGGTGCTTCAGTGCTACACTCTGTGTTTACTGGGCTGCGTGAATGTGTGTTTGTGTGAACCAGAACATTTTTCTAATTTGAGGTTCCACATGTGTGTGTGTATTCATGCACGGCCATGTTTGTTTCTTTGAACTGTTAACAATTTCTCTGAGACGAAAGTCATGTCTCAGACTTCTCCTGAGGCAGAAATCTGAAATGATCTATTAGTTTGTCGATGTCCTTGAAGAGCAGCTTTAATAATTCATAGCCTACAGCTAGCATTAGCTGGCAGCAGGGATTCAGGTTTCGTTGTTGATTTGTAAATGATCAAGATATCGCTTTACCTCTTCAATTAGATGGATAGAAGTGTTCTTTCCCAGGATATATGGTTTAATACTCTTTGCCAGGTGAATAAATCTGTCATCTGACACAAAAAGGGATTAAATTAGCTGCTTGGATGCCATCCAATAGTGTCAGTAAAGCAATGATGATTTGCACTTTGTATTTTGTTCACCAAGAAGGTAGTGAGAAGTTTATTTTGCAGATGTTCAAGGCACAGGTGAACATGAGAGGATTAATGCCCTAACACTGTATTCAGTTTTATGGCAAAATATGATCTTATCCTGTCTTTTCAAGGGAAAGACCTACTTAATTCAGTCATGCCAAACAGCATGCTGTGTGCCCAGGTCCAGGGACTTTACTGGCCCACCTGCAACACAGAAGTCCTTGCTGAAATCTTATCTAAGAATGAGAAAAATATTCCACTTTAAATAATACAGACACCAATCTACTTAGACCTGGTATTAAAAAGCATTCTAGGACATCTGATCACTAGTGGCCAGTGCTGATAGCCTGGCCAGCCACACCCATACACTTTACAATAATTATCTCTAATTCTGGTACTCCTCCCATTTACAGCCATTTCCAACCGAACAGAATGTACTGGACCAACTGAATTGGGCAGAGGATTGGGAACGTTATGCTGCGTTCCATTTGTAGTGGGAAGTTGGGATTTCTGAGTTCCGAATGGGAAATTTCGACTGGAATGCCCCCTGAAGTCGGAATTCCGAGTCAGAAAGTCACAGAATCCTCACCACCCCCAAGTTGACAATCAAAGATGGCTACCCCGAGTGTAAACAGTAGAAGCTCCTGTAATATTCCGTTTATTAACACTTCTGACTAGTGTTTTTGGCACTAAATCAGTCATGTACAAAGTATTGTTCAACTTGCTATTGTGTTATTTTCATTTTTCTTGTGGTATGTGCAAACTACAACACAGGGCATGCTAACAGTGGCTAACAGTAGCTGCATAGTTGCTTTTGTTTGGACAAAGCAAGCATGAGAATAGCTTTCGTAGATATTGCCATCTTGTTTTCTGACTTTTTCTACGTATTTAATGGTGTTTCAAGGTAAATGGAAAGCAGCCTTATGCAGTGACTCATACAGTTATTCAACATTGTTCCTCCTCTACTGTCATTTGTTGAAACCAGTCTGGTTATTGCTCTTCCTACATCACTAGCTTAATGTCTGTGATTGATTGTATGCCAAACCAGTGGCGTCCAAAAGCAGTTTCTTCTGTGCTTATTGACATTGATCCCTGGAAGTCGAATACCCGAGGAACCAGATTAATTCTTTGTATTGCAAAGTAAAAGAATTATAATGGCTGGCTACAATGCTAATGCAAGTTCTGAACACTTTCCAGGGTGGATTCATGGAAGCTGTACACCCCGATTTGTATTGAATAAGGTTTTGGGGAAATAACAGTTTGTGACATGTTTTCGTCTTATTTATTTTATTAGTTATTATTTGATTATTTTTTTTGTTAGTTGTTTCCAAATAGTACATTTAATGTTTGAAAGTCAAAATGGTCAGCCTTTTTATTTGCATGTAGAGCAGGAAATCAGATCTTAAGGCACATTTTAATGCCAGGTGTGAATTTATTATTGTTGAAGCTTGTCACCGTCACTGGTGCAGATATGCAGAACTGTGACACTGTTTCAAAACATATCTTAGTTTAACGGAATCGTCTTGATGAAAATTAGTAGTAAACTGTATAATTGTTATGGGCTGGGCAAAAAAGCAAAGTTTGATTATTTTTGTGACTCTTCTTCAAGATATTGATATTGGGTGAACTTAACTTGGAACTATTTCATCACCTTTCATCTTTGGTCAGACTAAGATGGAACAAAAGCTAATTGTCACAAGAGACATTTGTATTTTTGAGCTATAAATGTAAAAATTTTCATTAGATACAAAATAAAGCTCTGTACCCTCGATAATATCCAGATCGTCAAACGTCTGCTGGCGTCTCTGAGTGTCCAGCTGGCACAAGTCCCTCTCTCTTGACTTCTGCAGATTAGTTTTGAGGGTAAAGGCCCATGCGCCTGCTGCCCTGACACAAAAACATTGTGTTTGCTCGTGTGTCTCCATGCGCACACGCATGCATGATCCAGAGTCCATCCAGGCATAATGATGATAAATATTCATGAGTGAACTGAGAACGAGCTGCGAGCCAGCTGCTACCATGTGATAGTCCCCTTCCTGAGATGTTCAGTAGCTTCTGTCTGACCAGCTCAGGCAGAGATTCATTCGGTGTGGACTTTTGTTATGTCTAAGTTCTGATAATCACTGTGTGTGTCCTCAAATTTGGGGGAAACTAGCTGTGCTGCTGCCTTTGGCAGATGTCTACATTCCTGCTGCTTTCACCTTGAGTCTCCATTTGACGCGTGCGTGTCGAAGGACAGCAACGTGTGTGTGTCTGTGTGTCCTCTTCACCCGTCATTCAGGGTAATCATCACCAGCATCTGACCTCTTTTCAATCTCGTCCATCTTCCTGCTGAGCAAAGCGACCTTTGACACAGGAAGCAGTCAAAACTTTGATCAGTGATCCACAAAAAGAAGTCCCTGTGGCAGCTTGTAACCATGGTAACATGAGTCCTCACAAAGGGACGGCGGTCAGTTGCCATATGAAGGACAGAAGTGATTGGGGGTGGTGGGGATGGGGGACTAAAGGCTGAGTCAGCAGTTTACGCTCTCCGTCTTTGTGTCTGCTTCCCGCTCCGACTCTGACGACACCTCCCTGTTGCGTCTTTCCCGGCTCTCCGTGAGAGCCGTTTACAGACTCGAAGAAAAGACAAATTCAAGGTTGCTGTCATGCAGAACGTCCTCAACAATTCCTGCAGAGTGGTCTGACCTTTTCTCTGCTGAAGGTGCAACATGGCAGAAAGCTGAGAATGAATGAACCATTAACTGGACGTCCTACAAGATGATAATGAGACAGCGTCATTTATAACGATATAATTTAGGGTAATTTAATTCGTAGAGCTGCTTTAGCGCTCTCTCCTGTTGTCACGAACTTTATCCTGCCTCCAGTAACACAGTGGTGCTAGTTAGTGATGATTCTGATTTCAAAGTGTTAGATGAGCAGCATGAAACTGTGATTACTAGAGAATAGTACCTTTAAGAGTTTGTGAAACTACGAGCTGCAACAGCGAAGCCCTCTGAGAATCATTTCCTAAAACAGCGTTGAGCACATTCAAGTTTTGTTTTACTTTTTTTCAGTTGTCTGTTGGTGAAAACTGCTGGTGAAAATCGCTTTATTGCAAAAAATAGCTCTCAGAGATACAACAGCAGACGTCATGGCAGAGGTGACTAACCTCAGAGAAAGAGACAGTAAAACTTAGAAAGCATCATAAACGGTGGAGCTAAAGATTACAAAAGTTCCTCTGTGCTGCTTTAAAGTGAGATGTAACATCACCTACATTTAAAAGCATCACTGCTGTCCACAGCCACTAATTTTTCAGTAATTGCTAATTTTTCTGTAATGTGAGGTCCCATCACACACTAATTCAAGCCGCTACAGACGGGCTCCCACGTAAGATTTCATTGGCTCAGCTCTTGCTGTCTAGCTGCAACCTGATTGGCTGACACGTGTTGACGCTTCGAAAGCTGAAAATTTTGACAGAAGCAACGGACAGAACCCACAGTTCATTTCAGCAACAGATGATGTCGCCCCATTCAAAGTCTATGAAGTGGAGCGCAGACACGTGCAGCGCTGACGAATGCAGCACACCGCGTAATGTTAGATAGCTAGCTCCAATCAACGACTCACGTCCCAAAGCTTCTCTAACTGGTGACTCAAAACAGGAAGTTCCTTTAGTGGCTCCTGAACTAGAAAGATCCGTGCAAGTATGCTGTTGAATATGCAAGGCAGTTTTGTGTAACTTCTTGTGTTGTAGTAGACAGCACAGGGGACTAACAAAAATGTTTCATATCAGCTTCAGTAGTCCAGAGGTTTTTACCAGCAGAGACTATCAGTGATCTGCAAACAGTAAATACTGACAGGTGTGTGCATCATGCCTACGTCGTGACCTCTGGAGGTCAACAATCAGGAAACACCAGCGACCATCCCTTTAGTAGTTGGACATACCAAGCTCATCCTGCACGAGTCCCACTGTCAGAATCAGGTTCTTCTTCAGGTACATTCATACATCAGACATGTGAACAGCCATGTTATACAACAAGGTTATATCCAGTTTTCTTGCCTAGAGTCAATGTTGTGTTCTCTACCTACAAATGGCAGCCCCTGCTCTCCCATTTTGAAGAAAATGTGGAACCACAAGAACCAGTAGGGGCTTCAACGGTGGATCAGTTTCCATCGACGTCCATGTTAAAATGTCCCACTTTGCTTTAGAAATAAACACACTTGCAACCTGGTACAAACAACAGTTTTGATCTCCATTTCTAGATTTCACATCCGTGACCACTGCATGGCGGGTGAGTTGTTATGTTCCTCATCAGTTACAGCAAAGTTATGCAGGTGCAGATTCTGGTTAGATGGGGTCAATCAGCTGGTCTTAAAACAACTCCTCTTCTTTGGTTTTCCCTTTTTGTCCTGCTCCTTTCACAGGTGAATTCTTGTTCTGGCTTTGGCTGTAAAGGACTTGTTTCAGCTTGCTGCTTACACAAGTACACTTGAGAGAGTTAACCGATGAATCGGCTCTTGAAGCCGAGGCCAGCTGCCAGACAATAGCAGCTGTTACTAAAACTGCAGTCCTGCTCTGCTGTGGTGACTTACAGCAGCAGCCGCTCGTCGTGGAGAGGACTGTAGATATACTCTCTTTTTGTATTTATTAGCTTCTGTCAGCTCTGTTCCTCCTCTTTCCTCCTCCTGCTCAGGGTGAACGTTCGTAAGTCAACACAATAGACACAATACACAAGCTGAGTTGTACAGACAGTAAGAGCTGGAAGTGAATGCACCTGCTCTCTGAAAGACGGCAGAAGCTTTTCAGTTTTTGCACTCAGACTGTTTGCAGCTGCCGTGTGTGAGTTACGTGAACAGTTCTCAAAGAGTTCGTAGACTACTGTAAACATGTGTGTAGTCTTTGGAGGCTCCACCTTCAGTCCACTGTTAAGGCCCCTCATGCTGCATTTCCACCAAGCACCAACGTCCCCACTTCCAGATCCAAGCAATCAAGGAAGTAGGTTTTTGTTGCAGTTCCTCAGCTGACCACTAGATCCTGGGTGCAAAAACCAAATCCTGTTGACGTCCATATTAAAATGTTGGATTTTACATCCATAACAACTGAACGGGGAATGAATCAAACAGCCCATGACTCATTAATAGTGATGTGTCGTTCGTGAACGAGTCGGCTCAAAGAGACGATTCTTTGTCGTGAACGAGAAGAGCCGACTCCCGTCAGGGAGAGCCGAATCTTCAGGCAACAGCAGCTCCTGCTCAGTTTTTGCTGAGAAACCATGCAGGGGGCAGGACT
>JBAMYA010044918.1:0-12099 GCA_037176975.1 Arrhamphus sclerolepis
GTTTCTATTGTTGTACAGTAAAAAAAAAACAACAACAAAAAGCAAAATATATGTATGTGTGTGTATATATATTTGTGTATACATATATATACATATGTATATATATTTATATGTGCCAAATCCGGCCCACCACTTAATTTTAACTAGAACATTTCTGAGGAAATTTCAATGTAACTGATGTTTGATTCAGTTCTGACGTCAAAAAAGGGAAAAGTCAGGATTCAGGAAACCTTTGAAAAAGATTTTATAACAAAAAATTGCAATTTTTTTCTCTAAAGTCATTTGTGATTTTAGGACAAAAGGGCCTAAAAGAGCCCAGGATGAAACTGAGTTTGACCACCTTGCTTTAGTTCAGGACAGCTTATTTCTACACTTGCATTTATTGTCAGAAGTGAAGACGTAGCTCCTGAATGATGTCTTAAGAGCTTTATTGTCCACCCCCCATGATGCCCCAGGTGTTTTAAAGTCTGTCCTACAGCTTTGTGGTTCCACGCAATCATTGATTTGCACTCAATAGCACAATGTTACTGCAGAAGAGAGCATATAGTTCCTTTGAGTTCAAACTCTTACGTTCCGCACTGATGGAAATAAACTCTAACACTGATATTTCCTTCATCTGTCTTTTGTCCTGAGAGTTAGAGCTTCTTTGTCTGCCAGGAGCGACCTCGTCATTGGTCGTGCAGCCAGTCAGAAGTGGATGCAAAATGACGTTGTAATTCCTCCATCACATGTAAATTTGAGAAACATCGAGCTCTTTACTGGATCCGTCTGATGTTTTTTTGGTTGTTTAGAGGCTAGCTTTAGAAACTGCTCTTTGCTAATAGGGTGATGTTTTACAGATGTCTGTAAAACAGATTTTGACAAGTTTGTTTTTGTAACAGTGGCTTCTGCCTGACTGATGCATTCAAACCTTAAAAAAAAAAGATTTACATTTTTCATTATATTTTTAATTAGGCCAGACAATGTGATCTCAGATCAATATCACGATAAATTGAATAAATTACCTTGATTACGATAAATGAGGGATTATTTTATTATTGTAGATCACTGATGAGGTTTTCTGATGTTTTGTATAATTTTTCAGAAGAAAAGAATGCATATCTTTTATTTTAAAATAAGTGAAAGAAGCACACATAGTTTAACGATGGTCATTAAATAAATATTTAAACAAAGAGAAACAATTTAAATAACTGACATGAACAACATTGCATCGGTTTTTGCTCCTGAATGTTGGTTTCAGTTGGGTTTTTATGTAAATCAGTTGCAAAGAAATGAACATGTTGAAAAGCACCAGTGAACTTCACTTTCTGACCTGAAGTCTTTTGAATTGTTTCTGTTTGTCTGAAACATTTTTAAACATCACAAAGAGTGACTGTAAATAAAAAAAAAGCGAGTTTACATAAAAGGGAGCTTATTTCTGTCAATATCTGAACTATTTTTTTTGTTTTCAAAATAACTCTTCATCATTACATTTTTGTTGCTTGCAAGTACTCACGAAAAAAGAAAAAAAAATTCAAAATCAAAATGACAAGTTTTATTTGCTTAACAGGACTAACTTTAGATAATTTAATAGTACCGTCAGTTTTTTGTTTTTTTTTATCTGTTTGTTTATGCAATCAAAATAATAAAACCCATAAAAATAAAAACACACCATCTGTGCAGAACACATTCCAGAACCACAAACAGTCTCAACTTATTAAAAATGATGAATGTTTTATGCTTTATGCCATATTTTAAAATTTCCAGGGCTTATCAAGTGAAAATTGAATCGTTTGCTTTGTCCTTTATCAAATGGACAACCAAAACTTCCTCCTCCAGAGCCACTTGTCGATTGTTTTCCTGCTATTTGACTGTTTCTCCTCTGTAGGGAGAACTGCTCTGCACCATACTGGCCAGCGGTACAGGTTTATTCCTGACCATGACTGTCCCTGAGGTCAGGATTTAGATGATTAGATATGCACAAATCTGTGTGAGTGCTTATGTATTCAAACAAAGTGGCCAGCAGGGAACAGAGGCAGGAAATGGGCTCCTAATTGGCACATTATTCACGCTTTTATGGACTATTTGTGGGTTACCTCGTGCAGGTTTTTCAAATGTTTGATGGCACACATGTGAAGAGCTTTAAATCTCCTCAGATGGAAATGTGAAAGTGATCCCAGTTTCTCCCTTTTCTTCTGCCCAAATAGTTTTTTTCAAGGACGTTTAAAAGTAGACTGACAGACGTAGGAGCAGTAATGAGCCACTTAGCAGTGAAGAGATACACGTTAACTTTAAGTAGATGAGTGAGATGGAGGAAGATCAAGGCCACCCACACCCCTCCTGACCCCAGCCTGAGCTCTGACCCTGGTGACAGTTTTACTGAACTCGCTGATGGACGTCAGTGCTGTCTGACCGAGCTCCCTTTCTGTCTGTGTGTGTGTGTGTGTGTGTGTTAAAGTGTGTTTATTTGTTCTGTCAGTGTGTGTCTGTATCTCTCACCCCTTTTCACCCTTTTCTCCTCTCCCCTCCACCCCTCAGGTCTGTCCATCTGCGGCCACAACTGCATGTTGACAGCCGAGTGGATGTCGGCCAGCAAAATAGTGTGCCGCGTAGGTCCCGCCAAAGACGACAAGGGGGAGATTATCGTCACCACCAAGTCTGGAGGTCTCGGCACCTCCACGGTCTCCTTCAAGCTGCTCAGACCGGACAGGATCGGTGAGACTCACAGGAGGAAAATCGACATGATGACAGTTGTAATAAAGCTACAGTGAAGGCTGCAGATAACGATTACTTACTTCACTGTAGCGATTATCATTCTTCTTCCTTTTAAGTATATATAAATAAATAAATGTGTGTGTGTATATATATATATATATATATATATATATATATATATAATAGTTCTATTTTTATTAGCCTGTACAGTTGATAACTTAAGTCTTTTATTTAGTAACTCTTTTTTTATTGGCACATTTATTACCATCATTCCAGTTACAATCATATGTCATTTTATTTAGAAATAAACAGGTATAAACAATGGATGTATAATCATTATCAGTACATCTATTATTGGTGGTATATTATTATTAGCATCTATATATTATACACAATTGTAATCATTGTCATTAAGATATATAGATAATATTTTTACAATTGTGATCAATAAAAATTATATTTATATATATATTTACTTTCTCTAATATCCAAGTCAGCCACTTTTTCATCAATTTAGAAGTTTTTCATTCATTATGCTTCCATGACGTTAGAGATTAAAATCGAATTAGTCCAATTAAAGTCAGCGTTTCAATATGCATGTAAATCTCTCTCACTGAAACAGAACTACATCAAATTCATAGTTGGACTTTCACAAGTAAAGAGTAAAATAATAAAGTAACTGTGCTTCTTTTAAGTGAACAGAAACACTAAACTTCAATCAAACTCCTGTGACGTTTCTATAGAAACCTCAGAGACCGTGGAGCACGGCGGTGGAGGAGTCATGATGTGGGACATGTTAGTCTGAACCCCAGTTTCATGTGTCAAATGTCTGACAGAGGAAACTGGGCTGAAACTGGCTCATTTATCTTAATGGCATGAGGGTGGAAGAAAAAGCACTTCCTTCTTCTGAGGTTGTATTCAGACACGTGAGATGTTAAAAAACAGACATGAAACAAAACACAGAGAAGGATTTTTATTTTCTGTTATTGCTCAGACAGAAACTCTGATTTGAGTTAAAGAAAACTACCTTTAAAGACTTCAGCATGACAATCAGTTTTAACTTCATTTCAGAATAAAAGCCTTCCCTGCTCCGTCATTTATGTCATCCAAACACGACAGCTGGATAGCGTTTAAGGCACCGAGGCCGCCGACCTGCGACGCTGATGGAATTATTGATCAGACAAGTGTCGGGAAAAACTCCCGAAACGTATAGAAAAATGTCATGATGAACGTCTGAAAGACTCTGGAGTCACAAGAGTGACAGGAAAAGCAGACCTTTAAAAACAATAAAAGCCTTTGTGGTGACATCATCAACTAAAATGACTCCTGGTGGCGACATCATTGATGTTTCACCTGAGCTCACCTGTAGATGTTCTAAAGTCTCCACAACTTAAGCGGTCTGGTTCGTCAGTTACCCGTCTCCTCAGGCGTGAAGATCACAGAGGAACCTCCAACTCTCAACTGTCAACCTCACAAAAGTTTATTTTTTAAATAATTAAAAATAACTAACATAAAAGACTGTACAGCTGACTGGTTTCAGCAGATGTTTCCAGATCTTTCAGCGTCTCCTGGGTTTGGACTAAACTCGTCGTGTGCTTCCAGACGTTTTGAGTTCCCACTTCTGAGGTTCCACATCAATCAGATTAATCAGTAGAACGAGGAGAGCTTGATTGACAGGCGTTTCTGATGGCCACCACCAAGTCAACCTTCAAAGCCATGCTATGTAGTAGTACCACTTCTGACCACACGGGGGCAGAATGTCACCAGAATGTTCAGAATTCTTTTTCTTTCTTTTTTTGGGGGGGGGCGGGTTGTTCAGTTTAACAGGAAAATCAGAAAAACTGCACTTCCTTGAATGTGATGTAGCTCCTAGTGGTCAGTAGAGGAACTGCAATATTTCCTACTTCTGAATTTAATTCAACTCCAAACACCAGATGCTGGACTCTGGTCAGCCCCTGGCATAAGACACAAATGCCTTCTTTACTCGTTAGCATGTTCAGTCACCGGAGTGGATCTATGCGCCCCCAAGTGGTTAGAAGTAGAACTACACTGCCGAAAGTTCTCATTCTCTTTTTTTAAAAACTACATCTGGATGTTCCATCAGTCAAATTAAAAATGTGAATTTTCAGGTCCTGGGACGTACCACAACATGAGCGTATTCCTGTCTAGCGACCCCTAGAGGCTGACACTATCACTTAAAAAAAAAAAAAAAACTCACTAAAAATGACTCATTAAGACACCTTCAAACATTCACACTGTCAACATTATTGCTGGTTTACTGGAGTCATCGTGTGACGGCGGTCTGAAGGTAAAGGTGGATGACATCACAGAACCCGAGTCTGGATGGGGGTGGAGCCTGGAGACCTCAGTGACATGGATAAACTACAGCACCATCCTTTACATTCAGTCTGCGGTGTCGATCCAGAGGCACACAGTTGATGTTTTTTTATTTTTTTGTTTTGTTTTTTTTTTTTTTTAAATAGAAAAACTGAACCTGAAAAGCTTCTTTAAGGCCAAGCGGATGCTGACGTGCACGTTAATCCCCTGAGTTTAGCTGCTAGCATTCACATCTGGGTCCCTTCTTCTTCTGTGGTCATTATTGCTGCTTATTAGAGTGAAGAAAAATAAAACACTGACGAGGACTTAGACGTAAAACTCCTGGCAAAAGTGACGTAAATATTGTAACTATGATGACGGCGCATCTTGCTGCCGAGAGATACTTCAATTTATCAAAAAGAAAAAAAATTATTTAAGATTATCAATATATTTAAAACAAAAATATTTCCTCTTCTGACACAATAAGAAATATAAAATCTCTCTCTTCAGCCAAACATCGTATTTACATACAGCTGCTTTACATACAGTATGAACAGAGTTAAACTCGTTTCCCTTTCAGCATCTGACACCGCTGGTCCTGGGGGGTGCTGGGGGGCCCAGGGGTCCTCAGGTCAGTCCTGCAGATTTAGTACTGGACGTATTCAGACTGAAGAGACTAAAAGAGAAAAACACAAGAACCGTTTGGGTCAAACTTGAGACCTGATCAACGATGAGACGTGATCGATCACAGCTGCTCAGAGGAAACCTTCATGAGGGACCAAAACCACATGAATCAGAGCACTTTTGGGTTAGAAATATGCTTTAAGGCCATTAAAGTCAGCACAGTAAAAAAACAAAAAACAAACTCAAAGATGATTTTATACACCAATGTTCTTCTTTCGGCTGGTCACCACAGTCTGACCTGGTCTTCAGTCACATGACTGAGGTGTTGTCTCAATCACATTAATATCTCAGCGTTTCTTCCATGTAAACACACCTGTCATTCCGTAGTCTTGATCTACTAACCAGCTGATTTCTCTGCTTTGTCAAGGAGCACAGGGGGTACCAGTTTGGTGGCATCAAAGTTTAATCTCTGTTTTTTGCAGATTATTGAGCTGTGATCTTCAGCCAAGTGTGAAGAATCAGCACCTCCAGAGCTGAGACCTTTGTTCTCAGTGGATAACAGGTTTATGGTCGTCTCCAGGTTCAGAGTGATGAAAATGGTTTTGAAGATATATCTGCATCATCAGGTCTGCAGGGGGATTTCAGATCTCAGCAGGTTTCTCAGCTCAGCAGCAGCTACAGGTTATTGAGTGTTAGTGACATGAAGAGAAACAGCTGAGAAACACCTCAGAGACCCACCGATTCTCCCCTCCAACCACTAAAAACCAGCAACATGACAGGAGAACATTAATTACAGTTGTCAGAGCTGACTGTTTAAAGAAGTCTGTTTTGGTTAGTTAGAAAACGCTCAACACGCTGAAGAATCACAAAAATGAAGCGTTCTTCATCTGGACCAGAGTAACCAGCTGCTGACCGGACACTGGACCACTGCTGAAACCTCAGATGTCTAAAGTAACCATGGTGAGGCCACTCTCATCTACTAGCCAATCAAGAACAACCTAAAGCCGTCTCATATGAGAAACCTGGGCAGAAATTTGCTGGCGACCTTGTGAAGTCGTCAGGTGTGCGGTCAGCAGAAAGTCACGTCCAGAGATTGTTAGCAGAACAGAAGCAGCTCCTGTCGTTGTCCTGATGTCTTTAACAGCGTGGAGACACCTCGTCATGTGACCTCACGCTGCAGTCAGACCACAGAGGATATGAAAAAAGGGGGACAGCGAGCAACACACCAGAAACTTCAGACTTCACCATTTTAATCTCTAAAAGGTTTCACAATGACCTTAACATTTTTTTCCACAAGAAAACATCTGTTTTGTTGTTTTTTTTTAATTTGAGCAAACAAGTCTGCAGTGTTTCTGGTGTGTTAATTATGTCACAAAGAACCAATCAGAAACAAGGGGCGGAGCTGAGCTGCTGCTGTGGCGGAGGACTTACAGGTATGGAGCGGCTCAGGTAACGTCCTGAGGGGCCCTTCATAGCGTTGTAGGGACCGCGGCCGCTGTAGGGGCCGTAGTCCTGAAGCCCTGAGCGGACAAAGCCCTTCCCTGCCGGGGGCGCCACAGAGCCGCTGTACACGCCGCTGTTGTTGTTGACCTCGTGCTGCACGCTGCGAGGTCCGTTACCATAGCAAGACAAGGAGGGCGGGGACACAGGTGAGGGGGAGGGGCTTATGGACAAAGAGGAGGAAGAGGAAGGTGGGAGGGAGGAGTACGCAGTCTTCCCGTCCTCCTCGATGTCGGCGGCATACAGATCGCTGAGAGAGCTGGCCAATCGCGAGCCAAGAGCTGAGCTGATGTCAGCGCGGTGGGAGGAGCACATACGACACATGAACAACATGACCCAAACAAGTGCGGCACACACTAAAGCAGGTAAACTGGGATGTCTCTGACCTCCTCAGGTGTGACACTGGCGAGGAGTGGCGCCCAATCCTCTTGGCAGCGGCAGAAGGAGAGGATGCCGGGAACTTGGAGGATTTGAGGGGGGAGGGACTGCCCTGACCAATCCCCATCGACAACCTGCGGACGAATGCACAAATCAGTCAGTACACGTGTCATCGTCCTGGACCTGTCAATCAATGAGGTGAAGAGTGTACCTGAGCGGCTGGGAGGCAGAGCCACCGTGCATCTTCATCTCGTCCGCTCTGAAACAAGACGCGCCCAGCAGAATTACCATTTTAGAAGGAAAGTCTCCTTTTATGATAGAAATCACAATTTTTCTCAAATTTTTGATTTTTTATTTCTTTTGACAAAAGTTCACTTTTATTTTTAACAAAAAAAGTTTTTTTTGTTTTTTTTTTAAACAAAAAAAAAAAAACAAATATGCCATTTTTGATGTTGACCATCATTCTGGAAAAATTTGTGATTTTAGTACAAAAGTGAAAAGTCATTTTAAAAAGTCCAGAAATTAGGCAAGTTTATCTGTAGAGCACAAGTGCTTTACAGCTACATAAAATCACAAGAGGCAAATAAAATCATTCCATAAAACATAGAAATAGTGCAGATTAAAAAGAAGAATTTAAAATTAAACAAAGTAGAAGAGAAAAAATAGATGAAGAAACAAAACTATTTTGTTGTTGGATCTAAAACTCAGGCTTAAAATAACTGCAGATTTCTAACTTGATTCAAACACAGCTGAGAACAGCTGGGTCTTTAACCTGGATTTAAATAAACTGATAGAAGATATGCGGAGCACAGAAGCTGAATGCAGCTTCTCCATGTCTGGTTCTGACTCTGGGAACTGATAAAAGACCAGATCCAGATGATCTGAGGGGTCTGGAAGGTTCATACAGCCCAGAAATTAGCGGGAAATCTGACAACATAACTGGTTGAGAAAGTAAATAATTACCAGCCCTTTAACAGTAACCATGGTGATGATGTGGACCATGATGAAACAGTTTGGCATCTCTGATTTAAACCGTAAAGTGAACAGGTATATGACTAAGATGTACAACAACACACCGAGTGCTGTAGACCCTGAATATCTGCTTTAACACACTTAGATGGAACATATTCTGAGAAGGTGGTCTGAAAGCTCCTGTTTAGTTTCACAGAGAGGGCTGGATTTCAGTTCAGCATCACTGTGCTGCTTCTGGCTCCGATTCTGTACCTCAGAGCTCCAGCGGTGGGTGGTCGAGAAGAACGCCGGCCCTTCAGGGCTCTGAGTTTGTCCCCCTGCGTGAGACCAAGCCCGCCGTCGGTAAGCTCGCCCTGGAGGACAAAACAGGTTCATCATGAGATCACTGACGCACAACAGTTGACAAATTTGCCTCTCCAGTTAACAAACTAAGAAACTGGAGACAGGACAAAGAGCAGAAGCTGTGATCCTGTCGTTCCCTTTCCGACTTTATCAGTGTCTCATTGTTGTGGAAGACCTTTGGCTCACTTTATTTAGTTGATTAAGATTTGCAGACTGACGCTGTTGCACTTCTCATCTCGTAGGACTTCTTAGACACTTGCTGATGGAAACCCTCTTATTTCTGAACAGATTTGTGCCTTTCTTCCCCCTGCTCCCAGCTCATTCTGCTCTTATTGGTTACCTTCCTAAAAATGCCAGTTATGTGCCATGACGACAAAGACAGTTGGAGGACAGCTGCAGATGCAGGAAGTCGTTTTGAAGAAAAGCCTCCTGGTCTGACTGTCTTTTAAAAAGCTCCATTTGCTCTTTAGTCTCTTGTTTTCTGTTAAAACAACGGCCAGATGGCCTGGGAGAATGGGTATATGGCAGTTTAAGACGATTTTGAGCATTTTAAGGTTACATGTTCTGCTTTTTCTAACTACCAAAAAGTCCAACTGCAGCATTTTCATCAGGATGAAAACTGACCTTTAACTAGATCATTTCAAAAGCTTGATTCTTGTCATCCATTCTGATGTAGGTCTACACTTGTGTTTGGGATCATTTATTGTCACATGACCCAGTTTCAGCCAATCATCAGCTGTCAGACGGATTCACGTGTCTCTCGGTGATTAGATCATCATCTGCCATGATGAACAGTGGATATGAAACATTTGTATTTTCTCCTCCAAAAAGTGCTGAACTTTGAGATCAAACAATTTATAAGCAGCAGCTTCAGTTTTACCACTGACTTCCACATAGAAGTGCCCTGCAGGCGTCCTGTTAGATGTTGCTGAGATGATGCAGTGTGTCGTTGTGTGCTCTGTAGGCACATTTGTTAATTACCTCCTGCAGATGGTCAGAGCTCGGTGATTTGGACATGTTGCTGTTGTGGGCGGAGTTTAATGAGAGCGTATTCATGCTGGTGATGAGTCGAGGCACCACCTTGTCCTCCGGCTTCATCTTTTGGGAGTGCTGACCATCACCCTGCAACCACAGAGCCGCCTGCTTCCTGTTGAAACACAAACGCAGAGCAGTAAACCTGCTGCTCAAACTCCAGAAAATACACTAAATTATACTGGAAACAGAGCCTTTACTGAGAAAATAGATGTGTTTAAAGCTGCAGCCACTCTGGAGGACTCTTCCTTCTGTCAGTGGGTACATCAGCACCTGGAGAGTCACAAAGCCTAACCCTCAACAGCATCATCATCATAAAGTCTGCACACAACACAGCAGTGATGGACGCATCAGATGATAATGGCTTTTATGGGCTGATGAACCGAGATTGTTATTTTTGGGTCGAGGCCACACGTGTCAAACTCCAGTCAACCACTTCATCTTATCTGGTCCATGAGAGCATTTAAAAACAGACATGAACTTCTAACTAGAACATTTCTGAGGTGGAGAGCAGCTGGCTGATGTCAGAAGGTCAAGATTTAGTAAATGTTTTGTCAAAACAAATTAAAACAAAGAAGTTGAAATTATAGAAGAAATCAGAAATTACGACTTGTAATTTTATGTCCAAATGTTAATATTTAAAAAAAGAAAAAAGAAAAAAAAAAGAGGCAATTTTAAGTTGAGAGTAAAAAAAAATTGTAACATTTGTGGTTGTATGATAAAAAGCCTTGGTTGTTTAAAAAACGATTGATCTTTCAAAATTTGAAATTTTACTTCAAGATTAGCCCTTTTTTAGTAACAACAAAGTAAAATAATACTAATGATTATAATAATTTATATTATTTTAAAATTATACTATTTACCTTACAAAAAATACTGCATTGCATGATCAAATTTAGCAAAATTTGAGATTTTATGACAAAAATTAACTTTTTTTTTCTTTTATGACCAAGTCCAGGAACTGTCCTGATCCTGGACTTTGAGCCAGTAGAAAACATCAAAAAGTCAGTTCCATATGCTGGACTTGAATGTTCAGTGTTCCAGATTGTGTGTTTGGAGATAAAAACTATTATAATGATTTTGAGCTTTTCTAAGCACACAGCTGTCATTCTGAGCACAAGTGAAAAGTAAAAGCCAACAGAAATGTCTCCTTTAACCAGACATGAATGGCTGAAACCCCCCTTTCTAAAGCCTGATAACGGAGCCCAGACAAGGTGCCAAACTCCAGCTTCCTGTTAGGTCACTTTGATTATAAAATGCTGAAGGATTTCTGCTGAAAGGCAACACCACAAGCAGAGATGAAGGCCAATGCAAACAAACTGGTCCCAGCAAGAAGAAAAGCTGTTCCAGAATAGGAAGTCAGATAAGGCAGCAAAACTCTGGTCCTGCAGCCGAGGGACAAACCTGAAGACCACTGTTTGGATTTTGTTCTCAGCTGAAGATGGCAACTTTAACTGCAGGGAATTTCTTTGTTTTAGTTCATTTTTTATTTTCAGCAGTTTGGTAAAGTACCAAACTGCTGGTATGACCAGAATTCAACCAGTTTTGAGTGAGAACCAACGATTCCACTCTTTACCATCCAAGACCAGACCCACGTTTCATTTAAATCTGGAAGGTTCCTTTGAAACCGTCTTCTTGAGGCTCGCCATCGCCGTATATAAACACTGAGACACATCATACTCTCTCTAAGCTATCCAGGATTTTTGGCAGGACTGAGATCTGGGTTCTTGCCAAGATGTTCCAGGACTCTTGGCTGATTTTGATGCTGGCTTCAGTTCACTGGCAGCTCTGTCTTCATAATTTAAAAACCTGTAAGAGTGCATTGTCTTTTATATCTTATGCAGATTTCTGCTCAAACACTCCTTTTTACACACTTGTTGTCCACACAGAAGGTTAAAACGGCCTCGGTTTGTCTGTATTTGACCCCGTCTATGCTGTCATTTACATTTTAAGTCTTGCCAGAGGCCTAAAACAGTCATTACCTTGATTACTTATCATAGGTCAACTGCCCCCTGTGCCAATGTTAATCATCATTTTATTGCTTTAATTCACATAATTCTGTTCCCAAATTTAAGCTTCAACTCTTTACCACCTAATAACAGATGTAGAGCTGATCTGGAAGAGCTGAAACTTACTTCATGATGTACTGGAGGTCAACGAGGTCAACTCTGAGATCCACCTCTCTTTGTACGGTAAAGACTGAGAGGTCATGGTGTATTCAAGTGCACGGTGCCCTGACAT
>JBAMYA010044919.1:0-12099 GCA_037176975.1 Arrhamphus sclerolepis
AAAGATCAATTAAAAGATAGATTGAAAAGATGGATGTTTTGTTTTGTTTGTTTGTTTGTTTGTTTGTTTGTTTGTTTCTAGAAGTAGTAAAATTTGCAAAGGAAATTAGGCTTACTCTTAAAGAGGGGTAGTCATTGTCAGCTCACTGAGTGTTAATATTTCCCTCAGAAGTTTTTCAGCTTTGTCTGAAAATGTCAACTTTTTTACATTATCATGAGGTTTCGCATTGAAGGGTTCTTTTTTTATTATTTGTTTCTGTGTCCTGTTTTTCCATTTTTATAATGCAGCTATAAGGTCTTCTTCTTTTCTCAACATGAATAAATAATAAGATTAAACTTTTAAAAATATTCAAATCAATCCATACAGTAGCAGACCATTTTGATCGAAGCCAATCGTAACAGTTCATGTGAAACTACAACATAAGTGCATTTCACCAAAGGCTGACTGTCCGTCTGTCCGTCAGTCTGTGTCTCCTAAGTGTTGATTAATGTACTGATTTGTCTCTCTATATCTGTTTGTCAGTCCATTTACTAAAGAATTGTTCATTACACTGAATAAAAGTCATCATGACATGACTTAATACACATGAGGATTTAGCCCAAATTTGTTTTTTTTTGTTTTATGTTTTGTTTGTTTTTTTTCGTAATGAAGCTGCTCAATGAGTTAAAATGTAAAACCTTTTTTATGGAAATATAAAATATCTGGTGTTTATCGAAAGCCGAAAAAGGCTTCTGAAATAGCACACAGACTACGTCGGGACATCAACACCGAAAGAAATCTGGGCTGAGTAGTTTTTGCTGTGAAACAAGTCTAATGTGGTTTAAACATTTGCACTGGTGTGAGTTTGGGCTATTTTTAATGTCTAAAAGTGAAACATTCTGCATCAACTCATGCTGTGTTCATACGACCCTGTTGCCTAGTGACTTTTGTGTCAATTTGCTTCTCTTTTTAGATCAGTTACTTGTTGAACTAATGGACGGATAAACATCAGTTTTAATAAGTAAAACTGAATACACCCAGCCCACCCAAGTGTCCTCACTTTGTTATCTGCTTCAGGGACATGGTTCAAGTTTGTTTATTTAAAAGCTGCGCAAGTTGTATAAGTATGGATTACTTCTGGATCTTGTTCGTGTGTTTTGTTTTTAATTTGCCAAATGTTTGAACTAAGCAATGTAGTTAATTGTTTGTGGGGATGTCATGCAGCAGTGAGTAAACCCTGCAAAAAAAAAAAAAAAAAAATCCTCACCCAATGTATTAAGAAGCTGCCAAATTCTCAGTTTACATCTTTTGGTGGGAACTTATTGTCCCGTGATGGTCTTAGTGCTCTTTCAGAGCTGTGAGTGGAACACTGAAACATTTTAATTTTAATTTTACATGCAAATACTCCAATTCAAAAAAGCTAAAAAAAATAGAAACAGACAATTCAAAAACTGATAGCACTTCAGTACGAAACTATTTAAACCCTTATTTCAATGGTTTCTATAGATTGAGACACATGTACCACAGTGATCGCTTTCCATATCCCAGTCGCTTTTTCCACACAGGTCAACTTTTACTAACGCTGCCTTTGTTCCTTATGCCCAGAGGGGTGTCCAGGTCTCTGCAACAACAATGGCCGATGCACTTTGGAAGCCAGTGGGTGGCACTGCATCTGCCAGCCAGGGTGGAGAGGGGCTGGATGTCATGTTGCCATGGAAACACTTTGTACTGATGGCAAGGACAATGAAGGAGGTACAGTATTCAGAAGGTGATGGTGCACCTTCACTGTAAGTGCAGAGACGGATGGTTGGAAAGGTTGACATTCTTAAGAAAATGCATTAACATTAAAGTCAAGTCGAATCTAATTCTGCACACATTTGAAAAGGCAGGTCTGACAAAGAAGATGGCACTGGACTTCCTTGCAGTTTATTTATAATTTCAACACATATGCTCATATTGTTATTACTTCAGTGGCATAGTTCAAGTTTACCTTGTATTTCTGGACTTTGTTTATATGTTTTGTTTTTAATTTTCCATATATTTGAACTAAGCAATCAACTTCACCGTGGGCCAGTGAGTAAACCTTATTTACATGTAAATGATCAAATTCAATTCAATTCATTTGAATTTATTTTATTATTTATAAAACACAATAAATCAATCAAATCAAAAACTATACGAACGTAATTTCAAAAATGACTGGGACACATTAGATTGAGTTCTGGTGACTGTGAAGGCCAGTTTGAGAGGAGCTTTGTTACATGGCGCATTACCCTGCAGGAAGCAGCCATCAGAAGATGGGTACACTGTGGTCATATTGGACATGGTCAGCAACAGTACTCAGGCTGTTGAGTGTAAGTGATGCTTAATTGGTGCTAAGGGACACAAAGTGTACCAAGAAGATATTGATCACACTATTACACCAGCAGCAGCAGCTTGAATCGTTGCTGCGAGGCTAGATGGATCCAGGCTTTCGCAACTGAAATACAAATTTATCAGACCAGGAAACTTTTTTCCAGTGGCCAGTCTTCTATGGTCCAATTTGGGTGAGCCTGCATGATGGGTAGTCTGCCCCCTTTACCTCTGACACCAACAAGGCATTTTCATCCACACTACTGCTTCTCACAGAATATTTTCTCTTTTTCAGACCATTCTCTGTAAACGTTAGACACGGTTGTGCGTGAAAATCCCAGTAGATCAGACAGACCAGCCCATGTGGCACCAACAAAAATGCCACATTTAAAGTCATTTAAAGTGACTTAAAACCTATTTCTTCAGCATTCTGATGCTGAGTTTTAACAATATATACCTATATATACCCATACACACTACAGTTAAGTTGTGGCAGCCCAGAAATTCCTGACAGGTGCTGTCAAGCCAAGCAGAACTGCTCAGTCTGGGAGCTCATCCAACCTTCCACTTCCCCTTCCTGCTGCCTTCCTGCTCCAGTCCAGGCTGAACCAAACACTGGCGTTGCGATGGTAATTGATAGATGAGACCATTATAAATAAGAGAGAAATCCATTAAACAGAATGTCTGTATCTACATTTCCAAAAAGACCACTAATTGGACATTTTTGAACTACGATATCAAACATCGTGGGCTTACTTTAAAAAAAAAAACATTTATAAATAATTATACATGTTAACAAATATGTGAACTTCCATTGAAGTTCCGAGTTGTGGAGTTTGTGTGTCACCTGTCCTGTTGGTTGTTGGGGCTGAGGCCCTTGAGATAATTAATGAACTCTGCGGAAGTGGAGCCCTGAGGGTGAACAAGAGTTGCCCTGACGTTCATAAAGCAAAGGATGTGATTTTGATATCTCAGGCTATGACCTTATCTGTCATGGTGTCCTGTGGGAAGTACCTCGGGAACATTGGGTGTCAGGGTCTCTTTACAACAGACCACTTTGTCTCTATAAAACCAAAATGAGACTATGTTTTGTATTTCCGACAACCAGTCAGTTCATTTCAGGAGGTTTTTGGGCTCAGTCTTTATGGATAGACTTTCTAGTCACAGTCAAGAGGTGGAATTTTTCTGATGTGGTCAGTCTAAGATAGCATCTTTGCATTTTGGAGCTGATGTAGTGTTTTTCTTTTTAGTTTTGTCTTCATTAAGTGACGACCTCAAGCAGGAACCTGAATGGTGGAGCTGAAAATGTGGATAGGCTCATCCAAGTTTCAACAAAGTCCTTAGTCAGAAGAAAAGTGGTTTGCACATCTGGGTTGGGGATGAACTCCTGGCTCAGGTAGAGAATTTTAAGTATCTTGGGGTCTTGTTTAGAAGTGTGGGTAGAATGGAACAGTGAGATTGACAAGCTGACTGGGACTACAGACTCTGCACCAGTCTTTTGTGGTAAAGAGAGAGCTGACGTGAAAGGCGAAGCTTATCAGCTGAACTATCTTCCAGCCCTCAACTATGGTTGTCAGTGAATGTGACTGAAAGAAAGATGCTCAGCCGCTGTCATCGGTATCAGGCTCAGAGTAAAGTCAATGCTTTTCCAAATCCAGTGGAATGTTTCTGACATATCTCTTATGGATGAGGCCTCAGAACACACGCTGGAGATGTTATTTTTCTTTGCTTTGAAAATCCTCTGTGTCTCTCCAGTTGACCAAGAGGAGTTAGCAGGTGGGAGGGAGGTCAGGAAATCTCTGCTCCACAATCGTAAATAAATGTCAGATAATGGATTGTTGGGTAGGTCGTGACCAGCAGTGTCATACCCAGAAACATGGGAACCCAAAAAAAGAGAGAGACTGGATAGTGTGTGTGAGAGAGAGGTGAAGAAGGAGAGAAAATTTAACATCAGTCCCGAATGTGTGCTGCCCAGATGTACAACTGTTGTCTTTATAAGCTAATAGAGATGAAAGTGTAGCAAAAAAATGTATGAACAAATATAGCTCCCTCTATCCTTCTATCGCTCCATCTATCTCCACGCTTCATTCTTTCCTTTTCATTTTTGCTCCCTCTTCTACCGACTCTCCTTGTTTCGTTTCCCACCATTTCTATACTGCTGCCCATCATTTAGATGGCAAATCTTCATCTCTTCCTCCTACATCTTTAATCTTAAATCTTCTAGGCAGCACCTCATGAGCTCACACTCGGTTAGTAAACCCCTGAACCCCTCTCTTATTCTTCAACAGCCTCCAACAGAAAATAAAATGGCACACAGAGAAAAAAAACAAAAACCCTTTTATGCAACCTCCTCCATTTCTACAAGTATCCATGCTGGCTCTTATTTATCTATTCCTGTTTCAGGAGAATACCCATGTTTGTCATGCAGGTTAAAGTCTTGGCTATTGGTCATTGGTTAAAGTAACAATTAATTGTCAGTTGGACCCTGAGAGTTAATCCTACGTTTGCATTGTCAGCCTTGCCCCCATCCATTCGTGTTCTGTTTCCACCCTGCACACTACCCTTTCATCTACCTGTAGCTAAGATAATCACACTTCTATCTCAAGTCACTTTGGATTTGTCAGTAAAATAATTTGGTGGTGTGTTTCAGATGGTTTGGCCGACTGTATGGACCCAGACTGCTGTCTGCAGCCCTCTTGTCAGAACCAGTTATACTGCAAAGGGTCGCCCGATCCAAGCGAGGTGCTCAGCCAGTCTCCATCCTTTCTGGCTCCTCAGCAGGTAGGGAACTAAATAACACGTAGCAAAGTGACAGTAAAGCATTACTTTTCTACCCATTTGCATCACTTTCTAACATAGTAAAAGAATAATTTGCTTACTACTTTATCTCCTTTCATTTCCTTAGGCTGCCAGATCCTTCTATCAGCGTTTTCACTTCCTAGTTGGCCCTGAATCTACTCATGTCATTACTGGAGACAGCCCATTCAATAAAAGGCAATCATGTCTTTCTCTTTTTCTCCTGCTCAAAGTATATGTATGTAATAAATCATTACAAAAAACAGTGAGTATGTTCACCTTATAGTTTTATTGCTTGGCAGCAGACACCATGTGAATTTTCATGCTCTTGTGTCCTGCTTCGCCAGTTGTGTGTGTATATATGTGTGTGTGTACATATGTGTGTGTGTGTATATATATATATATATATATATATATATATATACACATACATATATAGGATCCTTTTACACTCGTATGAAATGTAGAATCTGGGATCTGAATAATGTTCCTAAAAAAATTTAATCTAATTTTACTTTCATCTGAGGGCAAACTGGACTTTGTGGAAAGGTGGAAGTAATGAAACAGTGTTGACTCATTAGTGATAATGTAACTCTTGGTATTATTCATCATTCAGGTTCTACTCATCCATTTATCTAAATTTTTGATGTTCCACTCTAATTAATTAAAACAAAGTCAAGGTAGATGTTTGATCAATCAATCACTGTCGTCCTTCTGAGATCAATCAGTCATATCGTTATGTTCCTGATCTTGAAATTAAATTAGACATTAGTGTTAACTCTAAAAATATGGAGAATGTGCACTGTACTTCATTGCTTCTGTGGTTTGTCTTTACAAGTTAAAGATGAGAGAAACTTTCAGTAATGAAGTCTCATGCAAGACTTGGTTGCAGTAAGAAGATCTACCAGTGAAGTTCATTGTAGATGATAATTAGATTTAAATAAACATAAATGCAGTTGAATAATCATGATCAAGCGAATGCATTCTGCATCACAATGCTTTTTCTACCAATTAAAAACAACAACAACAACAACAAAAAAGCCAAACAAACATTGTTGTTTTAACACCGTTTGACACCTCGCTGTTCTTTATCTTCTCCAGAGGAAAAAATCTGGAAACCACTGGTCCAACTGGTGGAGTATACTGTGTTGTGTGGATAAAAGTACATTTGGACACAAGAACACTGGGGGAAAAGTGTAATCCCAGTATGAGCTGCAGAGTTGGCCATGCTTGAGTCTGCTCCAGCTGTGGTTGCAGCACGTCCTGGGTCAAACCACTGAACCACCACCTTACCCTCAATATCCTGCATTATTGTAAAAGACAAACTCTCTACACTGTTTAGACAGTGCATATGTATAAGATAAGAAGACGTGCTGAACTAGTGTTTGAAGGTTACAAAGGTACAGTTATAGATTATATTTTAACCATGAAGCAAAGCTTTTATCCAAAGTGATTTAAACTGGAGAAAAAACATTTAGTAACATACAGTAAAGTTTTGATCGATACCCTGAACGGTAATTCTTTTAAAGTTGATTTAAATGACAGCTTGACAATAAAAAGAGAAAAGTTCCTGAAGTCAAAGTAAGTTGGGTTTGTGCCACAAAGAGGTCTAAAACGTGGCTTAACGTGACTCTTGAAGGTGGAGACAGATGTTCCTGACTGGTTGTTCACTGTGGAACCACAGACGAGAGCAGACTGGACTGCAGTCCGGTCTCTGAAGCCTGCTTGGGTCAGGGTTTGGATAGTTTAAATAGTTGGCTCCAAACCCAGCTGCCATTAGGGACTTGAATTTGGTTTGGACAGCCATCCACAACTGTTTGAGTTCAGCAAGTTCTGAAGTGACGTGTCCTTTCTGGTTTACTAAGCATCTCATGAGCCTCTGTGGCTCGTCTCTGCCCTGATGTCATCATTTAGCCAGACGTTTTAAACAACATGAAAATGTATTGACTGATAAAAAAGCAATGGCCAGGTGACCTGCGAATGAAAACAGGGTTAATTTTGATGTCAGACTGTGATAGTGTCAGCAGTCCCAGAGATAACGTTTTGTCCTTATGTGATTCCCACTGGTTTCCAGACTGGAAATGAGCAGCAGAGCGCACAAGTTCATAAAAATATATGGACACTGTCTGCACGCTTCTATACGCCATGTACCTTTAACATATAGCAAAGATACAGTCACGAATAGATAATGGCGAGGTTTTAGCACAAATGAAATAATCCAAGGACGTCACTGTTCCATCAATTCAGCGTGAGCGATGTGCTATTAGCCATTTTGCAAATACATCTTTGTATCGTTGATTAAAAAATAAATTTACAAAATAAATGGCACAAAGGAAAAAAATGCAGGAAACTGCCTCAAAACCTTGTTTTCTTTTTCTTTTTTTTCACGCTTCTAATCTTCCACACTTTCATGTTTCTCTGTGTCAGTGAAGCTGAATGCATCTGCAAGATCACATAGACTTGATTAAGAAACTACCATCTTGCTGCTGATTAATTTTTAATGGGTTTTGAACCATTTGGGGATACTCCACATGTTGTCTGTTGGCCCATAAACAGAAAGTGAGGGAGACGATGGGCAAAACACACTTGAATCAAACTGCACGAGTACAAGGTTACAATCACCGCTGACTTGATGAAAACCATCAGTATGGCTGAGATAAAGAGGAATAAAATGTGCTGAATATGCCCGCGTGAAAGAGCCTTTAGAGATATAATTATAGTCTCAGCCCAAGAGACGGCATCATAGTTGTCACGTGATATTCAACTAAACACAACGCTGCACAGGAAAATCAATGCAATCATGTTGACAGGAAGAAATTTTAAAAATCAATGACAGCTGTCCATGTCAGCCTTACAGGACTGTAATTGGTCTGCGCTGGACAATTTCCACAGAGAAGGCCTTTAGCAGCATTACCACAAAGACTATTTAACACCAATTACAATCCAATTACTCCACAATGACACCAAAAAAAGGTGTCTCCTCGTCCAGGGATCGATGCATGTCAGTCACTGCGGAGTTACCGTGGATACTCAGTTTCCAGAAAAGTGCAACATGAAGACAACAAAAGAACAAGGCATGCCTGCAGCAATATCAGTGGCATTAACCCTTGTGCTACAGTATATTACTCTCTCAGGAGGTACATATACATGCACGCAAAGCAACTCCAGTAAGTGTATTCAGGGCTGGAGCTGATTTTGTGTGTTTGATCCTTTTAATTGGACTCTCGAGGGTTGAAGCTCTAATTAACGAAAAAGGAGCTACTATGACCTGCTATGTTAATAGGTCTGTTAATATGCGTGCAAGTTTCATTTAGACAAAATTTACAGCTCCAGGACATGACTAGCTCATCATCTTTACTCTTACTCTTCTTCCTTTCATCTTCATCTGTTTAGCCTTTCGTCTCAATCTGCCTTCTTTTTTTTATTTTATATCATATATGGATGTATGTGATTCCAGCATATATATGTAACACCCACCAGTCAGTTAGAAGTAACAAAGCCTTTCAGATGAGAAGTTAAATGTTTTAAACTACAAATAAAAGAAGTCCACTTGTCTTCTATCCAAGCGTTTAAGATGGAAACTAGATCTGGTATATCTTGGGGTCTTGTTCTTGACTTTCTGGTTTAATGGCAGGAATGCCCTGTCAGTTCAACCTTAATACACAAGACTTATTTTAAGGAGGATAGCGCTGCTATGTCATTCTCTTTAATAGCAACCCACAGCGCCAGAATTTCACTCCATTATCTGAGTGAAAATAGAAGTATGCCTTCATGAGCCATTGTGAACTGAGAGACAATGAATTCTGACCTCCAATTTGTTCAGCGCTTGCACTGAGCTCATATTCCTACAAAAAAGCAGCAGAAAAACAACCAGATAGCAGTGTCTCATTTTTAGTCACTGCAAACTAATTAATGTTAATTAATGAGACAGCTGCTGCCAGGTTTGTATGCTCACTGTCGTTTGTGAGGGAAGAACTCCTTAATAACTGCTCAGCTGCAAGTGTTTTTGTTCTACCAATGAAACCTGCAGGTATTCTCTGCAGCTGTCACAAAATGACAATTTCTGCTATTTAAACTTCTCAGAAAAACTTTTGATTGATATTATAGATTCAGTTTATAATGAATGTAATGATGGCGACGCATGCCGCTGCTTTGCACTCTAGGTGTCTCTTTGTCAGCGATTGGGAAATTTTCTTAACAGGTCCTACAACGAGAGGGTGCAGACTGAGGAGCTGGCATTCATTTTTAGTTATGGAAGTCCTCAAACAGGCCAGCGCTACCCAGCTACTTCCCGACCGGCACCAAGCTAGCGAGGACTGTTGAGACACAGAACTCCTCAGTTGCAGTGACAGGAGAGACATGGCCTCAGGGATCCCAGACGAGACTATCGTTCTGGCAGTCTGCCGCCAAAAATGGGGAGAAGAAGGGTCTGCGCACTCCTCAAGTTAAGGAGACTTGAGCTCAGTGCAGGGACCTCCCGGGGTTGGCAAAACAAAAACAAAACAAAACAGAAAACACTAGACCATGTATACAGTAACATCACAGAAGGATATAAAGTCCGTACCCGTCTTCACCTCGGTCACTCTGACCATTTATCCCCCTTTCTCTCCCTGGCATTCATCAAGAAATCTGTACCTAGAGGGGCTGTATGAAGACCTGCGCCTGCAGGACTGCTTGGAACAGGCTGACTTCTTTGCAGATTTTACATCCATCGTTTCAACGTTTCATTCAAATATTTTGTCACTTTTGAGAAACACATCAGATGTTTCCAAAACAACAAACCATGAATGACCAGGGATGTCAAGCAGCTGCTGAGGGATCGAGACACAGTCTTCAGATCTGAGATATGGAATTACACAGCGTTGAAGAACCCACCTGAAGAGAGGAATCAAGGAGGCAAAAGCAGAAAGATCACTGCGCACTTCAGTGACGAGAAAAGGTCCTAAGACTCCAGCGTCAGCACCAGCAGCATCTGGCTGAGGCTTGTTTTTGTTGCCTACATCATCATGTTTTACATGTGTAACATCTGCATTTACACTGGTTACCGGGGAGAAAGAAGAGTTTAGAAAGCAAAGGAGAAAAACCGACACTACCTGTCATGAAAGCAGTCAGGTGATATGAACGTAGCAGAAGTAGAAGATGCATATGCTTCAACTTTTTTCCACTTAAACATTGACATGCCTCCTCAGTGTTTGGCAGTACACACACACACACATATATATATATATATATGTGTGTGTGTGTGTGTGTGTGTGTGTGTGTGTGTGTGTGTGTGTGTGTGTATAAATATATATATTTTTTGCTTCTATGTTGTCAGCTGGGTCAGTAAAGGTTAATGGCTCCAAGTGAAACTCAGTCCACCCTTTTATTCTAAAAGTTATGAAAGACACAACAGAAGATATATTCCAAGCCACTCCCTTCCAAAGCATTCTTGGAGGTCAGCAAAGAATCAGGAACAGAGAGAAGAGCCTTCCCATTTCATGTTTACATTTGTCACTTGCCACCGTTTCATTTTCCATCACTGCAGGATATCAGAGTGAATGGTCGTCTTTTGTTCAGTTTAGTTTTGTTTTTACTGCTGACATGTCCACTGGTCATATCTGATCTGTATCAAGGAGGAGAAAAAGAAAAGAATTGGGTCACTTTAACACTGCAGTGTAATTGATCTGTTTGAGCCTTGAATCAGGGCTAAATGCTGCCCAGCAAGCAGCAAAGAACAGTGCGGCGATGACTGGTGTGAAGTCTGAGGAAGATTTACTGCCTGGTGACAGGTTGATAAATTGGAGCTGCATCGACTGCCAGGAAGCCAGGGTGCCACACCCACACAGGAGACGAGAGATGCTCACTTAGAAGAGAAGGAAGCACAGACAACCTCACATAGGACCTCACAGCCGGCTGAGATCATGACAAGATTCTCAAACATACCATTTGTCACCTGTCTTTTTTTTCACTTCTTTCCGTTCATTCCATCAATCAGAAATGTATTTATTTTTTCATAGTAGAGACAAACACAAAGACTTTATCAGATAGTAAAGTTTATCAGTGCTGTTCCATCTGTAGCTCCATGCATCCATCTGTACATTGATCTTTGTCGGTCTCTGGATTCTCCATTTGTCTTATGTTGCTGCTTCTAGGGTTGAGTAAAAGTTATTTTGGCACAAATCTGCCGAATCTCACTTATGAAGAGCAAACTTTGCCTGAACTAGACTTTCTATGGCTTTATTTTTATGAATAGGAGCCACTCTCCCAGTTTGGAGGTTCCAGCCCTGAGAGCTCCCATCACCACTGGCACTACTCCAGCCTTTACCTTCCAGAGCTTCCCTATCTCCTCTTTCAACCCTTGGTACTTCTGGAGATTCTCATGATCCTTTGTCTTGATGTTCCCGTCTCTTGGAATTGCTACGTCTATCACCACTGCCTGTTTCTGGACCTTGTCCACCACCACTATGTCCAGCTGATTGGCTATCACCAGTTTATCAGTCTGGATTTGGAAGTCCTTCAGGATCTTAGCTCTTTCATTCTCTACAGTCTTTGGGGGGTGTCTCCCATTTGGACCTCCAACCCATGCTCAGCACAGATGTTCCTGTACACTATTCCTGCGACTTGGTTATGGAGCTCCAAGTCTGCTGTACCTGCCTGCATCGGATACCTGCTGTTATGTGCTGGATGGTCTCTGGAGCTTCTTTGCACAGTCTGGACCTGGGATCCTGTCTGGTCTGATAGAACCCAGCCTCTATTGATCCTGTATTCAGGGCCTGTTCTTGAGCTGCCAAGATCAGTGCAGAAACATACATAAACAAAAATTAACCATAGTATTTATCATTAAAAGGACATTCAGGAAAATTTACAAAGCTATTTGGAATGTTTCCCTTTGCATGGATGGATGGATGGATGGATGGATGGATGGATATAGATAGATAGATAGATAGATAGATAGATAGATAGATAGATAGATAGATAGATAGATAGATA
>JBAMYA010044920.1:0-12099 GCA_037176975.1 Arrhamphus sclerolepis
ATGATTGTGATTGGTCCGCTACTTCGGAACCTGCCCTTTATACGTGCGCGTTCACAGGTCTTGATAAGATAACCCAGAGTTGAGTTACCAACTTGATAGACAGCGCCGTGATACCGATTATCCTGACTGGGTTTGTTAGGGTTAGTTCAACTGGATAGGTCTGAGGAACCCAGGAAAACTTAATCCTGTTTTGTGATACAGGCCTCTGGTCTTATTCCTGAAATGTGATACACACTGACAGGCCAAAAACAAATAAATAAATAAAAACACTGGCATTTTAGTCGGATGATCAGCTCTAGTTTTCATTATGGCACATATTTCCTTGTAAGATTGTTTCAGTAAGCTTGTTCTGGTTCACAACATAAACTTGATTGACAAATAATCTCACTGATAATTGAGGTTATATGACTGTTCTGTATATGTTCTCCCCATCCCAGTGGCTGTATTAACTTTTAAACAGCTTTGCCAAAGGGGCTCATACACCTGCACACACACATGCTAATAATCCATTCATGATTTTCAGTGTTAATATCTTTTCTCATCCAAAAATCATGACCTTTATCATAAAATTAAGACTTTTGTACTAATATCACAATTTCTTTCTTGTAAAATCACAAATTAAATGTGAAAAAAGCTAATTTTGGTGTAAAATTGCAAATCATAAGATCAAGACTTTTTTATAATAGCCAAGAAAAATTGCATGTTTTTCTATAATTTAAGACTTTTCTCATAAAAATTTTTTTGTCATCAAATCCCAAATTTCATGAATTTTTTGGACTTTTATCATAAAATTGACACTTTTGTATATATGTATATCATACATTTTTCTTATATAATTGCAAATTGGGGAAAAATGTGTATATGTACACACACACATATAATAATAATAATAATAATAATAATAATAATAATAATAATAATAATAATAATAATAACATACATACATACATATATATGTATGTATGTGTTTATAAACACACACACACAATTTGCCCTTAAAATCTTCTGCTGTATGGACAGTTTATTTTCACAAAGAGCAGATGATTAATGATGAGGAAATCACACTGCTGCTTGAGGTTTTCTCCAGAACATCCTCAAGATAATCAGTGAATTTATCGAATTACATCACATTTCTCCATTATCTCGGAGTCCAATGTTAAAGCACTTTAACATATTCAAGCTTTTTTTTTTTAATTTAACTTCACTGATAACTGATGTTATATGATTGTTTTTGCTTCTTTTTTTTCTTGGTCCTCATTTGGGTGGCTGTATTAACTTTTAAACATCTTCACCAAAGTGGCACATAAACCAGCACACACACATGCTCATAATCCATTTATGACTGTCAGTGTTAATATCTTTCATACTGATAAATGTCAAAATAACTGCGTACCTGACACGATGCCAGCCCCAGTCTTTGACCTGGTTCGTACCCTGTAATAATGGAGAGCAGATGTTATCAGACCTTCTTACTCTCTGTCGCTTTTATTCATTTTTATATTGTATTTTATGTTCATTTGTTCTTCCAGGTCAGTTGGCGAAGGAGCTGAAGCAGCAGGAGTGTCTCCAGTATGCTGCCTTCTGTAACCTGGCCATGGCTCGGTGAGTCGACACTTTATTGTCCTTCCGATGCAGGAGAATTGATTTGGGGGGAAACAAAAATATATATATAAATATATATATCCTAAAAGGCGCTAAAAGTAAAACAAAACAATTCGTGTCCAGCATTTTCCATTTCCCGTTGACCAATCAAAGTACATGCCGCATTCCTCCCATTTACACACTCATTCCTTCCTGAAGTGTCGGTGTCCAGACAGTTGGATTGAAACATGATTATGTTATTCTGTCTGCTTCTATCAAAGTTTTTTTAAATTGGCTGCTAGCTAAAGGTTTTGTAAGCTCGTGTGATATCATGCAGATAACTCTTGTCACCTTGTTAGATGATGACAGTGCTGTTGTGTCTTCACTCCAGCTGTGAGCAGACTCTCTTCAATGCTCCCGGAGAGGCTCTGGCCTTAACTGAAGCCGCCCGGCTCTTTCTCACATCTGAGAAGGAGAACCGGGCCCTGCAGATCCCAGGCTTTGACGAGCACCTTCAAGCTGCGCTCAACTGCTACAGTTTTGCCGTCAAGGTATATGATGATCTCTAGTTGGTGTTTACTGTGCTCTACGTGACTGTTGTCTTCTTAAAAATATCTGAGAAATGAAATTAGTAGTACATTCAGTGCATAATATCTAATCAGGGTCTGCAGACTAGATTCTGGACAACATTCGTGTGTCGAGTGCTGATGTGCAAATGAATCACAGGTGTACATTGAGATGAACCAGCCGGTGATGGCAGCCAGCCTGTGTTTGGAAGTTGGCAACGCACTGAAGGTTGGATCCTGGTTTCAGTCTGTTCCATAAGATAAATTATGCAGGTTTATTCCTTTATTTATTTATTTCTATTTTGGCGTGGAGTGCATATAATTCAAATGCCATATCAATCCTTCCTGAATAGGAAATGAATAGACCGGGAGAGGCGATTGTTCATTATCAGAGGGCTGCAGAGTTACAGACACAGACACCAATTGAAGCTCTGCTGTCAATGGAAGAAATGGCCACCTGCAAAATTTTAACCCGTAAGTTCGACCCGGGTGCTCACATCTGACTGTTGCACATGTGTGATTTTCGTCTGACGTCTGCCTTTGCGCACCTCTTGTCACGTGTTGCAGGTGACTACGATGGTGCTTTGTCAGTGTTCACAGAAATGCAGCTGATGTGTGAAGAGAAAGGACTGAGGCTCCCCGGCACCAACACCCTAGTTGGTGAGGCACTGATAGTTAGATAAGTTTTATCTACAGCAGGGGTGTCAAACTCTTATTGCATCATTACGTTTACTGTTAAAGCACCAGCTATTTTGTCAGATTTCCTGCTAGTTCCTGGACTCGGTCATAAAATCGAATTTAAAAAAAAGTCTAGATTTCGTCATAGCATCTCAAACTTTCACAAAATTCATGACTTTTATCATAAAATTTAGGTCTTTGCACTAAAAATCATTAAATTTTCTTGTCTGATAAAGACTTTTTTTTTCGTAAAAAAGCAAATGTTATAAAATGGAAAATTTCGCAGCATCACATCTTTTTATTTCGTTAAAAAAGATTTGTCATAAAATGTCAAATTTCACAAAAATCGTGACCCTTATCAAAAAAGTGATAGTTATTTTTTTACTAAAATCACTATCACAAAATCAATACTGGCTTTTTTTGTGAAAAAAGCAAATTTTGTCATAAAATTGCAAATTTTGAAAGACTGTTTTGGCTTTTTTTTCTGTTTCTTTTTGAAACGACCAAGACTTTTTATTGTACAATCACAGATGTCACAAAATTGCAACTTTTTTTTTTGTCCATCCATCCATCCATCTTCTTCCGCTCATCTGGAACCGGCCAGCTGAGCGACATAGTCACCCCAGCGTGTCCTGGATCTTCCTCCAGTATCCGGGATCTTGTTCTTTCAGTCATGACCCAAAGTTCATGACCATAGGTGAGGGTAGGAATGTAGATTGACCGGTAAATCAAGAGCTTTGTCTTTTGGATCAGTTCCTTCTTTACCACGACAGACCGATACAACGACCGCTTTACTCTGGCTGCTGCACCAATCCACCTGTCAATCTCACGCTCCATCCTTCCCGCACTCGTGAACAAGACTCTGAGATACTTAAACGCCTCCACCTGAGGCAGGAACTCTCCACCGATCTGGAGGGGACAAACCTCCTTTTTCCGGTGGAGAAACATGGCCTCAGACTTAGAGGTGCTGATTCTCATCCCAGCTGCTTCACACTCGGTTGCAAACTGCCCCAGCGCATGCTGGAGGTCCTGGCTCGAAGGAGTAACAAGACCACATCATCTGCAAAAAGCAGCGATGGAGCATTTGTTCCTGAACCGGACCCCCTCCGGCCCCCAGCTGTGCCTAGAATGTACGATACCAGTTTTATGTTTTAGTTGAGATGACTTTTGAAAATATGCAACTAACTAAGTCCCTTCTGTTTCCTCAATTGTCACCACTGAGGAGATATCACACCAGTAAGCAGGTTTCTTGTAGTGGGGGTTCAGATAAGACTTAGGAGGCTGGAATTTAAGTATGTTAAACTTCTCCTTGGTCCTGTAAGTGGTCATGTCTAAACTTATAGTGTTGCACTACTGACTTAGCAAACTAAGCCTCCAGACCACAGGGTGGTGAAAGTGCAATGGAGTGAAGAAAACTGCAAAAAAGATCAGCAGTGAAGGAGCCAAGGTGAATGATGTGCTTCTGTTTCCTGTAAGCATACGCTGTTGGTCATGAATGAGAGAGAACAACTCAAACTCAAAAAGGACATCAAGACGGCTGAACAACGTCATTTCCTTTCTACAGCAATTCCAATGAGCACTGAGTCAGCACCATTCCCTGCACCAAGGTTTTCTAGGGTACTTTACCCACGGCAGCGACGTGTTTCGTTCCCTGTTAAAGTTCCCCACAAATTCTTTTTCTGGAGCCCTATAAAGCAAATCCCCCCCCCCTCTAATTGTTAGAGGTTTTTCATATTGATCTCAGAACACTTATGTAATTATTCATTATAAGAATGTAAAAAAATAATAAATATCCACCTTTAACTAAATACTTTGAGAAAGAAGCTTATTGCCTCACACTGGATGAAAACATCTGTCCAGTTTGGGTGCTAATGCATTCATTTTCATCACTTTGAAACTCTGTTGGATATTATAAAATACAAATGTGTAGGAGCTGAGAGTTACAGTCGTCTCCAAGTATATTTAGAAAACTATTTTAGGACGCAGTGAGAACGAGACCGACCTCACAACAAGAAGGGGAATAAAAAGAGAGTGCATTTTGACAAAGGGCAAAATTTAAGAGGCAAACAGAGATGTGAAGGAATAGCTGTGGGGAACATTGTAGCAGAGCTGATGACATCCATGATTCATGAACACCAATAACCGTAATTCTTTGTGACAGCTCCCATGAACTAAAGAGGAAATACATCGGGGAAAAGAAAAGAAAAAAAAAGCTTGAAATTTAACCTCTTACCTGCCAAATCGGTTAGCCATGACACCCACGCTGAAGGAGCCCACCATGCCCCCCACACTGAAGATTGCAACAGCAATACTCCATACGATGGTACAAACCCCCGGGCTGATGGGCTTGCCATAGCGCTCCATCCAGGTATCATTAAAGAAGGATCGCAGTTTCTGAAGGGAAAAGTGATGAGAGAAAAAGAACCTTTATTTGTTGTATTTTCAATGTTGACTTTTTACAAATTTAATTTTTTTTACTATAAAGAGTAAAGCACTTTTATGAACCACAGAAAGACTGCGGTGGCGTGCTCTCTTGATCATTAAAATCATCCAATAGCTAAATTTAAATCCAAATGAGTTGAAGATTTGAATGTTTGTATGAATTTGCTTTTTATTTGCTGACACCAGTTTTCATGTTAAAACATGAGTTTTGAAGAAATGCGACTGACGAATTATGGTTATTTTTCAGATGGGGACTTCTGGTCTTGCAGTTTCCCATCTTCATTATCAACAAAACCTCCCAAAATAACATTGGTCTCACACCCTGGTCATTTCTTACGACAGCTGCATTTCTTTAGGGCACTAAGAGACTCGAGAAAGTAATGACAGAAGAGAAAATGAGAGCGTGACCGAGCAGAAGACAAATCGAGAGTCAAATTTTGACAGTGTTGTAAAAGTGACATAGCCTCCATCCCTATAGGGGGCCCCTCAGAGCTAAATATTGCAAAAGTTCCTTTGTGCCACTTTTCTAAGAGTTCTTCATGATTATCTTGTCTAACGTAATTAAGAACAGAAACATATTTGCACTGCAGAAGTTTCACCAACCTGCTCAGGAGCATTGATGACTCCTGTGTTGTAACCGAACTGCAGCGAGCCGATGACAGCTGTCCCCAACGAGAACAGGAGGTAACAGGTTACCTGCTTTTCCTGACAGAAGGACGAAAGGGAAGGATAAGAGGAGGAGAGAATGAAAGAAGAATGGAAATCATACATGGGTATGAGAGGCAGCAGCCAAAGAGAGGAAAACACAAATGTGAAATCTAAGCTCTTAATGAGATTTTCGACCACTGCAGCAGACGACAGATGTGATAAACTGCATCGCTGACGGCAGCAGGTCGGTGATGCAGAGGTACACAGACATGTTCAATAAGAGCAGGTTTACACAGCAAACTCAAATTACACCAAAAAGCACCCTTAGTTACACAATTATTCACTGAACTTGGTTATTCTTGAGCTAAGTGATATTACGGAGGCCATGGATGCTACTTTTGTCACATCCCTCATTTAATAAAAGTCACCTCTGAAACTAAATTTCATAAGAATTATATCTGAAGAAAACAAAACATTTTGTCTCTCTCTGCACATCTTGCAGATTAAAATCTCCCTCAACCAAAGTCCCAACTCTGTAATCCAATGATGTCATGATCATGCTTGACTTTCTGCTTTCCAGAAGCAGATCCTGGTCTCCATAACACAATCTGTTCATCTCTTTAATGACATCAAGGGACAGTCGTTACCTGCACGCGCTCAGATGCTGGACCATTAGCAAGTCTAAGTAATGCTTGTATGAAATAATGGCCAACACGTGACTCTGTGAGTTTACATTTTTTATGCTCCAGAGTGTGATCTTTCTTCCATAATTACCATTTTTGGTTTACCACATTTTTTTTAATGGAAACAAATGTTCCACCAAACATCCTCATCAACTCATAGAAAAACAAGAGTGTATCTCATCTTGGATTCTTATTTTTTTTTTTTTTTATAAACACAGAAACACCCCAATTTGAAGAAGATGTCCACATTATTTATTTTTTCTCAGGCAAATGTGAAAGGTCTGCACTTACATCTTACACTTTTAACCATGGCTAGGTTCAACAAAGAACTTTCCATTTAAATAATTTCATATATTTATGAATAACATTACATTCGTATTTATTTTAAATAGGGTTTGTGAAATACTTCTAAACAGTTAACGGTCCACACAGAGCTACATATTGTAGTCCATGTAGCGGCTTTTTTCCATATCACTGTGCTGTGTGAAATGCGCATTGGTGGAACATGAACGAGTTTGTTCTAATGGTGATCCAGAGACGCATTAGTGGGAAAGAGAAATTATCCTCTGCAGCTGCAAAAGCTCAGTGATACGAGATGGACATGCAGACATGTAGCCTGCAAGAATCTGATGGACAGATTACCAGCATTTCGAAGGCTCCTTGGTGATGCAAAGCTGCTGTCTGATACCTGTCAGTCTCCTTCACTTGACCTATCTATGCCAGTTGATCAATTTCTTTTTTAACCTGCCCTGTCCGGCAAGTTAGACAATCAGTATTGTGGAAGTGATAGCCCTTTGACATGCCTTGACAGACTCTGTAAAACTCTGAAAGAGACATCCTAATTAGAGACCAGTCACCTCCTCCCCCCGATGCCCAGACCAGGCAGGGCCCAACGTCCGGCCCCCAGGCCCCAGGGCACTCTTCCCCAACCAGAAGAAGCATCCCCACCATCCCCACATCCGCAATGCATGTGAGACGTGTCTTTTTCCATTTCTATTTCCATTTCCGTGAGGTCGCCTAATAAACAGAGTGGAGGTGAAGCTGGGATACGGAACTCTAAGCAAGTGGATAAATCTTCACAGAGCTTTTGCCAAACTTTTTGTACAGGAGCACAAAGCCAAAGTGCATGAAAGTAGTTGTCTATAGCATCTGCATGTGTTTGCATGTGCTAGACCCATTTGGAGCATCCTGTTTCCTGTGCAGTTGATCTAGTTAATGCAGTTAAAGATTCATTTCAAGTGCATATTATAACCTTTAAATGGAGAAAGGAAAATTTCTCAAGAAGTCAGCTCCAGCATTGGGTGGGTCTTTTGTAACATCAACATGAGGTCAGCACAAGTGCAGTAAAGATAACAACAATGCTTTTTGGACAATGGTCGTCTACGTCGCTGTGGATGCTATTTTCTGACAGTTAGACAAGCGTTCCTCCAAAGACATAATCAGAGGAATAAAAACTCTGGATCCAGAAACACAAGGAAGCAGTGTTACACCTTGAAATTCACCAAACAAAGAGGCTTTTGAAACAGTAAAGTGGAATGCAGAGGTTGTCATGCATTGTTGAATTTGCAGTGCTCCCTGATCATGACGATGTCTTTCACAAGCTTTTTCACCTGTGCAACACATCTGTGGCTCTGCCAGGAAGCACTGCAGCATGTGAGTGCAGTTTCTCAGCACTTAAAATTGATCAAGACCCATGTGTGCACAACTATTTCAGACAACAGACGGAGCAACCTGGAAGTCCTTAGTGAGCTACTTCCCACAACACAGACGGTTCAGAAGACAATTTGTAAGCTGTCATCAAAACAGGAGAATTGGTCTCTAAGGTGGAAAATTCATACAGAACACTGTGGCAGGAGAAATAATCTGGGCAGTGTAAGATTAAAGAAAGATGGAGACATACAGGGTGTTTTCTTAGAAAAAAAAAATGTTTTCATGATCGAGAATTTCATAAAAATGACTGTGAATGACAAGTTTTTGAAGTGTTTTTGAACTTACTGGTCATTGTTTGACACAAAGCAGTGTGATGATCAAACATTGTAGTCTTCAAGGTTATATTTTGGCCACTGCTAAAGTTATCAAAGATTAATTTTCATGGCTCAGTATCATTATTTATACATGCTTCTTTTGAAGGCTGGTTTTGTGTGTCAAAGATATATTCCTGACTTTCTAATATTCTCATAGGACCTGCTACCATTCCATGAAAAGCAAATTGTGATATTTATTAAGTGCATCTTAACTTATATTACAGTATAAATAATTGAGTTCCCTCGTGGTATTCGGGTCAAGCAAGGCCACCGCCACAGATATTAGGCCACTGGGTCTCTAACTTTGCTGATGTTTATGATTCTGCACACAGCCAGGAATAGAGGGACTTGGTGCTGACGGCGCAGGTCTAACTGGCTGCCGTTATATGAGACAGAGCAAAGATGCGGCCGGGCCTCAGGTGATCCACTGCCCTTGGTGGAACAATATCAGAAGGAGGTCAAACGAAATTACCATAGTGTACACACCGCATTCATTTTTAGTCAGAGGGGTGTTGGTACAAGCAGGACCAATCAGAATCAGAGTTGGAGAACCAAATGTACAGGGATGGACTTAAAGGTCAAAGAATCTCAACACTGGGCTGTGCGAAGGAGGTCCTGTAATGTCTTTAGTGTGCACAACAACAACAAACATCTACGCTAAATTTGAATAACAGCCTCACAGTTTGTCTTTGTAATTCTAAATGCCAGCACAGGAAGCTATGTAATGTTTTATAACTTCATTTTATGAGTTGGAAGGCTGCGATTTCCAGAGGTGGCACAAATTTATGACATTAACTCAAAACCTAATGTACTGCATATCGAAACCCAAAAACTCAGAATGTGGAGCCAAGACATCACCTTTCCCAGTTACACTTTTCAAACCAGTGCCACGTCAATCAACAGCAGAGGCAGCGGGACGTAGCTGAGCTCTAGTAGCTCATTGACTGCTGAATGACTCGGCACTTTATACATCAATGTCAGAGCACCAAACTTCTGCTGACACTCTTCTTGGAAAAATGCGACTGGCAACAAATCTAGTGACGTTTTCTGTTTTTGGGCACTGACGTGCAAGCATGATGACTCCTAAGCAGAGAGCCCCTCCCACCTGCAGTCAGAGAAGGAGAAATGCATCCATCTTTAAGGGAACCTGACAACAAAAGTGTTAATCACGGCCCTTGTTGGGGACATTTCAGAACATGAACACAATAAGATCATAATAGGTGAAAGAAATGATGCACTAGGCTAAGATTAGCAGGCTATTCAGCAGCCAATGAGCTACCAGATCTCAGCTATGTTCCGCCTCCTCTGTCCCCTTCTCATTTCAGAGCTGCAACTGCAAAAGGAAAAAGTGCAAGTGAGAAAGACGATTTGAAAATGGAGAAGGTTATAGCGAGAAAAAGAAAAGTGTAGCTGAGAAAGATAACTGAGCTCTCGGTTCCAGACTTTGATTGTTTGGTTACAGGTTCTGGGTTTTGGTTCTCAGATTTTGGATTTTGATTCTCAATACATTAGGCTCTATTTTGACGATGTGCAAATGTTTGTAAACATAACAAAGGCAAACTTTAAGCATTAAAGGAGCCGTCACCTGAAGAAGCATGAGTTTATAAAGTCAAAGGGAAAGACAGATGTGAGGCAGAAGAAAACTGGAGTTTGCTTTTCAGAAATGAGACCGATTCCTCAAAAGAAAGTCAGAAAGCTATGACCAGCTCATGTTGGTCATTAAAAATACTGGATTTGACCACTTACTTGCACATTTGGAGTTGGAGTATAGTTTAATGAAGGCCTGCTGTCCAAGAGAAGTGTTAGATATGACTGTCATTCATTAGTTAGTCCATCGTAGGGCCACATACAGATAAGCACTAACGCTCACTCCTACTAAGTTAGCAGCATCAATCAGCCTAAAACGCATGTTTTTGGACTCTGAGAATTTTCTTTCCTCTTTGGAGAAATCATTATATAAATTCTGATATAAATATCACAACGGCCTTGAGGGAAGGTCAGAGGGCACAGATCAGTCTTGGTGGAGAAGGAATCAGACTCCAGCTGTCCTCAGAATAGGATTCATCAATCTTTTATTGATCAGCTGTCTCACTCTGTTTGCTTTCACATATTATGCCTACCAGCACATCCAGTCTTTTTGCACCATAGCATACTTAAACTCAACATGTTTGCCATTCTTTTACCCTCGTGAGGTTAGTAACACTTGTTTTTAGTCAGTTTTCCTTCCTTCTTTCTGTTGCTATCCGGCTATTTTCCTTTGGATTTAGGTGACATTTAAGAGCGATCAATTGTCCTGTGCGCTCTCACTGGCTGCAAGCACTGGGTGTGTCTTCATGTGAATGGACAAAGACTGGTTTCCACTTGCTGTGTATTTCGCTGTTTGAATGGAGACCAGATAGAACGAGTTATGTCTTGAAGGTTATTCATTATCTTGAATCTGCATACGGGAAGTGATCAAAATGATAAAACCTGGATGTGCTACATCCTCTAAATATTACACGTGGACCTTGCGTGCTGCAGCAGGATATTCATTATCAACTATACTATGAACAAACAATTAAGAGCTAAATACAGAAGTCTTAATTGTCATGAAAGCTTGTCGACAAATAATCTCTGTTGCATGGATCTATAGGCAGTTCATTTCTGTGGCAATTCACAATGCAACCCTTCATCATCTATCTGAGTCATCAACCGCTCTCACACCAAATTAACAGGTTCACAGAGCAAAGCATTAAAGTAAATGGAACCTGGTCAATGATGTCAGACTCAGATGGATGATGCATACTGGTTTTTTGCCCTGAACTTCAGTCTCTGATTTCTCCCTCATCTGTGGTGCTTTTTGTGGAGTCACAGTGACTCAGTACAAACACTCATATAAAATCACACAAAATGTCTCAGACAGAAATCAATGAGGCCGAAATAACTTTAGTTTCAAACACCTCGATGTAAAGCGCTAGAAACTAAATGCTTTAAAGCGTGCAAACATGAGCAGCTCTTAATGCCCTGTTTTGTTTTTTCAAAAAACAAAACAAAAAACTAATGAGATACAAATGTGAGAAGGGGACAAAAGAGAATAAAAAACCTTAAAAAGCCAACATTGCTGTGTCACCACCAGCCTCCTGCTGCAGGTACATTTGCTGAACAGATGCTGGGTTACCGTGGCAACCAGTCCCATGATGTCCATATCTGATTACTAACAAATCCAGCCTGATTGCATGCAGCCTTTCAGCTGTGTCAGAGATCACGTTAAAATAAAAAATAAAAATTTAATACAGCAGCTCTTCGTGGATGAACCCAACTGTCCCGTTAAACTTCTCCCTCACACGACTTACCTCTCCAACTGCCTACTTTTAAAACTAAACATTTGTTTGTTTACCTCATGCTCTTCCTTTCTCTCCATCCATTCTAGAGACTCCATCATGTGTGTCACCCCCCCCCCACCCCCACCCCCCCCCCCCCCCACCCCTTCCTCCTCCC
>JBAMYA010044921.1:0-12098 GCA_037176975.1 Arrhamphus sclerolepis
ACCTTTACGTGCAATGTTGTTCAACTTTTATTTCTCTGGTTTCTGTGTGTCTGCCAAACACATATCCACATGCCAACTTTTACTTGAATAATTCTAATGCTAAACGTTAGTAAGCATGTACCGGGTTGCAAAGTGTTTGCAGTTAAGCAGCATTAGTTTTTAACGTGACATGTCATCCTTTTCACAGCGCTCACAAATGTAATATGCAAGTATAGGTACGCACAAAATACAGATGCAAATAAAGATTTAAGGGATTAAATGTTTTAATTTCATTATTTGCAAACAAAATAAACAAACAAAAATAAATTACTGAATTTAATCATTTGAATAACTGAGATGACACTTCTTTCCTCCAAAGAGTATCATTAAAAGGGTATAATAAAATGAGAAGATAACAAGATAATTAAATAAATAAAAAAAGATGTGCAATGAAGAGTGCAAGAGTGCACTGAACCGTATGCTTTGAAATGACAAAATTAAGTCATTCTAAAAGCATAAAACATAGTTTGATTACCGTTCTTGCTTTTTAACTTAAATCAAAATGAAATGGATGAACTTTCAAAAGGCCTCAAGTGACTACACAGCATTACTTTTTAAATTTATTGTCTGTCTTATAATTCTGTTATAGAGAATATTTGGCACAACTATCAGTGGATAGTAATGTTATGCTTATTTAGTAGACAGTTACCAGCAAAAACTTGTTCAAGAAGGATGTTTTGCAGCACATCGCTTAACTGCTCTCTCTCTTTAAGCAAACATATATAACTGCACCAAGTCAGACAGAATCAGTACCTTCAGTTGCTCTAGTCGCTTGTTTAGAACTTCATACTGTAGATCTGTCTGAGCTCCTTGAGGAGCTGTATGAGAAATTCCTCACCTGAGAGCAGCAGCCAACATCACCGCACACCTGTACAACTCTGCAGCCTGTTGGGTATATTGTGAAACTGCAGGCGATTTTAAATGGGTAGAAAAGCAAAAGTATTCACCCTCTTCTTTGAACTGCCTACAGACACCCAGCCAGTGATATTATTTTGGTGTAGCTGTACTCACAAAAGGAACACTGTCCATGAAAGTGTATGGACTGCTGCTGGAGGGAGAGCTGTTGAATGCATGACTTAAGCATCGTGACAGTAACACAAGTGAACTCAGGAACTGTCAGAGGGAACCTGCTCAAAGCCTTCGCTCTCTCTGACAAGAGCCCTCTCCAGGATGACTCGGCCCTCCTTGTAGCGCTGGCTTTCCTCTGTGGCGAACTCGTACATCCAGCCAAGTTTACTGTTGCAGTTCTTGCAGCTGACATCTCGCACCATGTGTCTCCCTGTCAGCATGACTCTGTCCTGCACCTCGCTGTGCTGCAGGTTCACGACCTGTAGGGTAGCATTCATCCATTTGTCAGTGTAACTAAACAGCTCTTCAACAGAAGATTTAAAAAAAATTTCAGCATCATACAGAGGAGACTGATAGATAAACTGGGCTCAAATCAACTTAAGCTTTAAGATTAAATTACCCTGTGGCTAAAATCTTCTATATTTACATTCTTGTAGTTTTCATTAAAAATCCCCGCTTCAAATAAACTTCAAATTAGCTTTATTTTTAGATTATCTCTCTATTTATCTGAAGGGCCAGAAATATTCAAGATTCGGCATTTATACTCAAAAGTTACAGTATAGAAATATCAAAAATAGCAGTTACATGTTCATGCTCAGTGGCATTCTGTCTATTGTGTGAATGGGATGATATGTAGGTACCTTGTTGAAGAGGAAAGCTCTGCCAGTGGCTCCAGTGAAACGTGTGGAGATGAGTTCAGCCCTGTTGGTAAGGATGGTGTCACAGTTTGCACAAGAGAAAAGGCGACTTCCACCAATGTGGTCCAGGAAGATGCGCCCCATTTTGCCTATCAATCAGGAGAAGGAACAAACAATTGTTGTAAAGAAGGCACTTCTTGAAAGATGTAACATGCATGCAACATTAAGTGAATTTTATTGCTGTTAACGTTTGTGGTATTCAAAGCACAAAATTCAGATAGTCTGATCAGGAAATATGAGATTATTTAGTGAAAAGCCTTATACTTATTAAGACTATAAAATGTAAAGTAGCTGGGAAAAGGGCAAAGTGGAAAATTCATCCAAGTGAGTATGACAATAGGGGTGAGATATATAAAAGACTTTTTTTTTTTTTTTTTGCTTCAAAAGTCCACATTTTATCATACCAATATCATAAAATGTAATTTACACCATATTGTGTTGCTCTTATAAAAAGGCAGTTTGTATAATATCTCATAATATAAAATAAAAACTACTGAAAATTGGAAGTTTTTCCTTTTGTTTTAACTAACTAACGAACTAACTAACTAACCTTATGTTTTGGTGGAACTCTGGAAGTCAGTGTTACAGTGCAAATTCGTTCTTGATTTTTTTCTCTCACACATTTTAAACTCACTTATAATTAACTACTGTTTTTTTTCTGAATTAATAGGGGTCCCCGAAGGCATCATCAGGCCTCAATGATCAACATTGAGGTTGGAAACACACAATAATGTTTCCTTAAGTTTACCCGTTAGATATTAACAAAGACATCACTCCCTATTAAACAAGAGATTACATTTAAAAAGAAAAAAAAGTCTATGCTACCTTACTTGAATAATATGTCAGAAAACGGTAAGAAAAACACTAGCTAACTAACGTTAACGTCCACAGGCCAAACATCCATTAAGTAACTTCTCAGTGTCTTACCTCGTAACTTGAATGAAGATACTTGAAAAGAAACAACGCACTTTGAATAGTTTGGATTCAGCGATTCTCTTTTATTTTAAACCGTTAAAATAACTGAGCGTTTCTTCTGTTGTTATTGTGTACAGACGACGGAAGTTGGTGCAAAGAAGTAGCGGCTTCCGTCGCGGACTGTCAAAATAAATCCACTGTGAGAATTAAAAAAAAAAAAAACTACATTATTTCATTTTAGGATATCAAATAATACTGTTATAAATATTATATTATATAAATATTATTATTTTGTGATTTCATATATATTAAAAGAGAAAGAAAAAAAATCTTACACTTTCGATTTTGTTTCGTTTATTTATTTTTTCAAATTTATTTGATAGCATTTCCACTGTCGTGGACGACAAAACCATTTTTGTATCAAAAGATGGGCCATACTTCGAAAATGAATGAAAAAAATGAAATCATGGCCATAGAGTAACTTATGAAAAGACAAACAAACCACAAACAGTTTTGTTTCATTTGGTGTTTGGGTTGTGGTTTATTTTCTTAATTTTGTTTATTTGCTTGTTTGTTTTTAGATCATTTATTTGTCCAAATGTTTAATGGGTCCCCATAGTCTTCATGTTTATTTGAACAATAGAGCTAAAGTAGATTTTATTTATTTATTGTGATTTAGTTTCTTATCAAACCAACCGTATTGCTCTTCACTCTCCATTGTTTATGATTTCTTCTTTGCATGTTTTATTTTTAGCGGTGATAGTCCTGGAAGTTTCTCTTTTTGGTGATGCAGAGAAACTCTTGTATTTAGGACTCTTCTTGTATGTCTTGCTTTTGAAACCTAGGTTTCTGCATCTTTTCTGCATACTTGGTTTCTTCCATTTCTGGCATGTGCACAGCTCCTAATCTGAACATAAATGACTGTGGCTGTGGGATCCTAATTTTGGATTGTGCGTCATATTTTTCTTCACTGTCTTCTCTGCTGTCATCAAGTTCTGGACTTTCCATCAACTCTTAAGACAGGTGTAAACTGAAGTAAATACTGCAGGGTGTCCTTTGCTGGTCGGTTAAGCTCTTTGCTGTCAGACTTGAACTGGATCCAGGAGTTTGTCATGGCAACATCGAAGAAGTGAGCAATCACACGTGATGTCCATTTCTTGGTCCTGTTTGAAATGTGATTGATGCTCCACTTATCAGAAACTTCCATAAAATGTGCTATACCAGCCATTTTGGATGAAAAAAAAGATCATCCCAAAAAGAGCATCCCATTCTGTTGCATGATACATCACTGGAAAGTCCAAGATGTCCTCCATACAGCAGAGCAGGGATTGATAGAGCAGCTCAAAAGACTAAAAGGAGGTGAATGTGAACACAATGTCCACTGTAAAGAACACAAGTTACAGTAATGGGCTGGGTCTCAGGAGGATATAAACAAAGTTTACATCTTTAATCAAAATTAATTTGATTAATGTTGAGGCTGTAATTTGAAGCAAAATGTGCATCATTCTAAATATACCACCACTTAAAGTGTAGCATAAAACATCCTACTACTACTCACAGCACAACTCACATTCTTCATTTTTGGTTCGCTAATAGTTGCTTGACAATGCAGCTAATATAATTAATAAAACAATATTTGAGAAAGACGCTTCTGCTGTTGGTTCTAAATGTCCAGTTATAAATGAGTTTTATCATGAAAAACAAGCTACCTGCATGTCTGCCATTGACAGTATAGTAAAGAATTACTGGCACATACAGGCATGCATGGTCATTCATGTGAATAGCACAGAATACATAAATAAAAATGAAGATGTTTTAGATTCATTTACTTTTGGAAATATTTTTATGGTGGCCTTTTAGTGGATCTTATGGGATTGGCTAGGATTTAGGATTGTTTTAATTACAGTCCTAAAGGATGGAACAGGTATGAAATCATAAATAATGTCATTAAAATGGCAAGAATTTCCTCAGGAGCACAACAATCCATCCACAGATGTACGTGCAGTTAACTCAAATGTTGTCAATTTTTCAGAGGTTTTCAAAGCCATGACATCATCATGTTTCCTAAAATGTTTAAAGCAATAGTTCTCTTGGTGTATGTAAATCTCTGACTCTGAAGAAAGTCATTAAAAAATCATCTGAAACAATCTCATTCTTTTGGCATTTAGCGCCACAGACAGAGCAGACGTTTCTTCTGAAGGAAGCTTAAGTCCTTCAGTGTTTGCAGCCAGATGTTGCATATCTTCTATAAGGCTGTTGCCGAGAGTTCAATCTGATGTGCAGTTATCTGTTTGGGAGCAGCATCAGAGCAGGCAAAGAAACTGATAAAACTGTTTTGTTTTGTTTTTTAAAGGCTGACTTTGTTCAAGGGACTGTTCTGGAGATGATTGTGCAATGAAGGATACTTCATATACTGAAAAACATCATGAAGAACCCTGAACATCCTCTACACACAACACAGTGATTCAGCAACAGAGTGTCTTCAGAGGCTTCTTCAGAGCTGCTGCAACACAAACTGTTACAGGAGATCCTTCCTGTCCACAGAAATAACCTTCTATAATGAATCTCTGGAGAGACTTAAATCACAAGTATTGGATAATAAATATTCTTAAATTTGAATAATACGTGTAAGGAAAAAAGAGAAAAAGGAGGCACAGCATCTCCATGGTAGGAAAAGAAGTGTTTGACTATAGAAGATAGCAGTCTAGGCCTATAGCAGCATAACTAGGAGGTGGTCTAAGAGACTATAGAGTTAAAGGCTTTATCAAAAAGGAAAAGATAGAGAGGGAGTCCGCCTGCTGGACCGAGGCTGGAAGTTGATTCCATAATAGAGGAGAGTGATAGCTAAAGGCCCTGCTACCCTTTCTAGACCTACAGACTCTTGGAACACTAAGTAAACCTGCATTCACATTTATTCAAATATTCTGAATGTCTGAATATCTACAATTGACAGTTAATAAAAGTTCTCAGAGACTCAATCTGGTTGACAGAGAAGAAGAGAAAAATAAGTAAATTATGAAAATGCAATTTTCTATAAAAGAAAAAGTATTTCCTATTTTGTCTTGGTGTATTAATTTCTGCACATTATTATGTGGATTTATTTTAAATAAAATAGAATATTCTTAAATTAGCTGTATTCCAAAAAAAAAAAGAAAAAGGAAAAAAACAGGATATGGCGTCAATTCAGCAAATATACAGCCAATATAAAGTAATTGGCCTCACTGTACTTTTGGAGGGGAGTGTACATCCATACTTTTGTTTTTTTGGTGGTCAGAGGGAGCCATGAAAAACTTCATCTAGAAAGGGACGGGCTGAGGCCACACGGCTGAGTTTGCATGTACTCCTTACGTCTGTGTGGGTTTTTGTCTGAGTGCTCTGGTTTCCTCCCACAAAAAACAAAAAACAAACTGAAAAGTATAGGGCTCAGCCATAGGAATGAGTGGGAGTGTGTATGGTTAATGCAGCCTGAGAGGGTCACGAGCCAGTGTCTTTTTGAGCTGGTCCCAAGCCCAGATAAATGTAGAGAGTTGTATCAGGAGGGGCATACAACATAAAACCTACACCAATCTAACCATTCGTATCACAGGGACCCATGAAACCCATACCAGATCAGTCAACACCTGGCTTACCAACGACCACCATGAGCGCTGTTGACCCACAGGGCAGGGATGCTGAGCTACTGCTGGTTGAAGAATGAGAGGAGGAACGCGTGTCCATGTCCCCGCTCCCCCGCACCACACAAACACACTCATAAATAGGTACCATCATTACTTCAGGGTGATTGAGCATCTTTGATGGAATCCTGCTACATGACACAAAAGAAGGAATATAATGATTTAATACCAGGTAGATCAGATGGTCTTGGTCAATAGGCATAAATAATTTGTGGTGAAATCAACTAAAGGACAGAAAAGTGAGTTTATCTGATCAGAGTTTAACATAGATTAGATAGATATTATGATGCTAAATCATGGGGTGAAACTCAGTTCATGTCCTTGACAGCAGATAAAAGACTATAAAAGTGGCACAACCTCATATCAGGATTATAGTAACCATGACTAAAGTCAGTCTTCTGAAAGGGAACTTTCATAATATCTGTATCTACAGGACATATGGTTCGTAGAAAAAAAAAATCTGGTAAATCAATGTCATAATACATTTCCCTCTATCCTTGACCAATTATGTAATCAGCAAACAGTCAGATGGTCCAGGTTTATAACTTGAAAGGATTATGGGAGATCACATCTCCTGATGTGTTGACATTTTCTAGGCCTTCTTCACTATTTCCTGCATAATAAATGCATGTCAGCCCATTAAGACCTAAGATGCCCTTTGAACATATGCTGCATTCTGTCTTAATGGTTTACCCATTTTTTCCATTCATTGCACAGATATCACAATACGCTAATAACCAAGATGATCTTTCCTCTTGGACCAGATGCACTTTGTTTCATCTTGATGTGTATCAGGGAAGTAATCTGACACATACAAACCATTAGCCAACAAAATGCAATGATTTCTGTCCTTGTGTTATGTATAGTCTCAAAATTGATGGGAAATGCACATAAATTCAAGACAAAGAGTCAGGGCAGGTTCTCTCACTTACAGGCTTTTTGTTAAGCCAGGAGAAAGAATAAAACTTTAAAATCTCTTAAGATAGTTCTAAATGTTGACCATTGCAACCACTGTCATAATGGTGCTCATCTTCCTGACTAATTTTCACAAAAAATTGAAATTAATCCTGCAATACCCCAAAACAGGCTATTAGAAGTTTCCTTAAAGAGACATTCCTAAACAGTTCTACATCCATTAGGTCTGTACTTTCTGTTCATCCATGCACTCCTCCCGATGTGGAAGACCAGCAGCAGCTCTACTCCGAGTCCTTCCTGACTGTCAGAAGGAACTATTATTACAGATATCATCCCAATCACCCTGTCATCCCTTACTTGTGTACAAGACTGCAAGATGCTGAAATTCCTCCATCCCAGGGAACACCTTATGTCAAACCCTCACCAATTTATGGGTACTGTGAACCCTGCTCTCAGACTTGGAGGTGCTGATTTCTGTGTCATATGAAATTTTGCTATTCTGTTCGTCTGCTGGCAAAAATCCATAAAAAAAACAAAACAAAACAAAGCATAAAGCTGTATTGACTGAAACCACCTGGAGACACTGAGGAGATCTGAATCATTGGCTTCAAAACTGAAGAATAAGGATTCTTTAATTGTCCTCATAGTTTCTGATATTTGCTGAGCAGATGCCAGCAGAACTAATATGACAATATTTAGCAGACATTATTTGGATGTGGTTAACATTGATCACTTGTAAGTTAAGGGAAAATAAAATGTCAAATGAAAATGAATGTCAATAAATAGACATTATAAAGGCAGACCAAGGTTATACCACTATTGCTCCAAAGGAAGTTTAATTCCGGTCTTATCAGTGTCTTTATTCCATTGTATAACCTTCTGTCTGCGTCCTTGGAATAAATAAGTTGTCCCCTCCCCTTTATGCAGTTTTATGGTATTTAGTTTCCAGGTATAACTGATAATAGCAGAGAAAGAGAGCTGAGAGCAGAGAGTGCTGGGAGTAGATAGCTGCGACAGCTGCGACAAAGATCAGAGAGAAGATGCTTCAACAGCTGGTTCTGGTTTCCCTGCTGGGCTTCTCATGGACAACAGGTCTCCAGTGTTAATGCTGCTTAATCTGATTTTAATGTTACTCTTGTTGAAGGTGCAATAAAATAAAAAAAGTAAACATAGTAAAAATGTGATAATTGTTTGCAATTGGTTCTGATTATGGATTGACGGAGCTGAATTTGATGGTCATGGTTGTGATTACAATCCATCAAAGAGATTTACAGTTTGTTCTTTAATGCCTTCACCACTCTGGAAATGAACTCATTATGTCATGCTTTCTTTACAGCTGTTTAAAATGCATTTGTGTTCTTGGCGTATGTTAACTCTTTTTCATTTTCTTTTCACCTCATCTCTCTTGTAGCAGCTGGACTGCCTTGCTCTCAGATGCTTCCCTCTCAGCAGCCTCCTTCCGCAGGTAAGTGAGTAAGAGCAAAATCAGATTTACAGACAGACACCCTCTTTTTATCTACAACAAAAGGGAGGGGGAAAAGAGTATGAGTGAAAATAATTATTTTAACAGAAATTTAATGTTGAGTTTATTAACAGAAGTATTGTGTCACTACTTCACTGAATTACTGGTGTTATTATAGTCAAGCACATGTTGTATGTTGCGTACCCCATGATTCAGTAACTAATAATCCAGCTTTGATGGCAAAAGCTTAGCTGTTTTCTATGCATTTTATCAGTCTCTCAAAGCATTGAGAAGGAATTTTGTGTCATTCATCTTTACAACATCGTTCCATTTCATGGAGCTTTTTGGTCATGCACTCACAGGTTGCAGTTTGGACTTTAACTTGTTCATTGTAAAACTTAGATTCTTTCTCGTTTCAGCTAATTTCTATCAAGCTTTATCTGTCAGATAGATTTGACTCCAGAAGTAACAGAGGATTCATGTTCTTGTTGGATGAAAGAGTCTTCTTCTAACATGCCCAGTCACCGGCTGCTCAAACATACTTAGATGTGTCATCTGTGTTGCTATCCATTTGCTTTTAACAGGGTGATACCAAGAATTGCCTAATTGAATTGTGTGTTCCATGCATTGTGCTCTTAGCATTGGTTCTGTCAAATGCTGGAGAATGTTTTAACTTTTCAAGCCTCAATACCAGTGCTTCTCCACTTGAAGTCTTTGTGCAGCCCTTCACATTTGGTTTGGCTGAAGGAGCTGTGGCCAATCATTTCAGGACCCTTCCAAGTGAAATGTTGGGATCCGCAGTCAATCATATTGCTACGCCTGGGTTATTGGTGATTGGCAACACGCCTATCCGCCGCACCTTTTGGATGCAGCGGCCAGTGCAATCCAATGAAATTGTATATAGGGTGTGAATGTTTCAAAGCACGCGTATTACTTGTGTAGAGCATTAAGGAATTTGGTAGGTTGTTTATTGGTGTAAAGAAGCAAATCAAAAACGCTAATGTGTTAGGCCTGTAGGGTTTGAGACGTCGCTCTTCTGAGTATTGCATGGTCTGACTTTGGGGTGACCTTGCTTGCTCAACCATTCTGGAAATATCAGCATGATTGCCTTCCATTTTAGGATCATTTTTCTCAGCCTTTGTAGAATAATGTTCAGCAAAAGTTGCTTCTCTAATACCTTTGCTTATGTCTCTCCCTTTTTGCATTACAGTAATGCACACTTGAATGCAGTAGAATAGCAAAATACCAAAACATCTCTTTTATTTATTTATAAAAGGGCTGATTAGAACATTAAGGAGTGTTGACTGGCAGCTCCTGGCTGCAACTTGGACTCTTAAACACTATGGATGCAACAATGGGGTACTTCATATTACCCATATCATTAATATCATTATTATTATTATTTCATTTGAACTTTTTTTGGGGGGAAAAATAACATGATGAGAGAATATTATGTTATTGTTCATTCACACAAAGAGGATTAAACAAGTGGGTACTATCGTTGCACATGTCTGAATGCTTTCTATGTAATATTAGATAATGATAAATACCTCTTCCATCTTTGAATGGCTCATTCAGTTGTTTTCTTTCATATAGTTAACTGATTAATTTAATCATTATATTTTCCACAAAAGCTGACAGTGTGAGACCATCCGATGTCGCTGCACTTTCATTCCTTGGACTCCACGAGCACAGGTGAGCACAAATCAGCTTTCCACTATGCAGAGGTTTACATAATGAGGTCTGAAATTGACATTGTGATCTTCCTCTGCAGCACTGAATTGCTCACGGTCGTGTCAAGACTCAGAGGTAAGTCTCTGTTTACTTAAGACCCTCCTCATCCACTTGCTATGCTTTTAAGACGTGAACTCAGAACCTTTAAACAAACGCTATCATCTCTGCGTTACTCTCACTGGAAGTGATTTGCGTATTGAAATATCAGCTGATTAATTCTGATAGTACTTTCCATTACACTACTGTACACTATTATCTTTACAACTGTCATTATCAAAATAACAGTGATAATGTGAACCAATAAGCCCACTGACTTGCTGTACACCAGTGCTCTGATGTTGACTTCAGAGCTATTCATTAAAGAAAACTGTACTTCAGATAAAATACAGACAAACACAAAACAGGTCATGGTTGTTGACTGAAACATCCTTTAAGGTGGAATTTAATTCCTTCTAACTGGAATGCCGATCCAGGATTAGAAACCCTGTTCAAACTGTTATGATGTGTTATATCATTAATATTTGCAGTATTTTATTTTGACATGTGTTTAATGCATTAACCCACTAAATTAGTTTGGGGTTGCTTACTGGTTAAAAGTGTCATAAGCTGTTGAAGTACATTTGAAAATCCTAAGTTGACATATTCACACTGTTTTTGTCAGTCCAACAGTGAAAAAAAAAAACCTCAAGACAATTAGTATATATAACCATTAAGTAAAGGCCAGGAAATGAAATTTGCACAGCATTGGCTACAATCAGTAAATATTTGGCAGTGTTTTTTTTTCCATTTGAATTAGTCATTTTATTTATTTATTAATTCTTTTCATGTACTGGGGCCCCTTGCAAGTCTGATAAGCTTCTTTTTCTTCATCAGAGCTGATGACCATTTTCAATCCTGGATTGATCAGTCACCCCTCAGATGACACATACCTTCAACATGGGTACTATTAATTGTTTTTTTCCTCCATGCTACATAAGAAAAAAATTTTCAGTGACTGCTCCTAATGTTTGTTTTATTTGTTTGTTTTTGACTTCCATGTGACTTTCTTTTTGTAGCACGCTGGTGGAGCAGGCACATGAAGTGTCCCTCTTCTTGCAGAATAATCAGGTAGATACTCAAGTGGCTATTAGTGGGTATTAAGTGGTTATTAAGTGTAGTTTCTGTCTTTAACATGAATTGTTTCAAGAAGCTGTCCACGGTGACGCCAGGACAAATATCCTTTTCCAAAGACAGGGGACTGTTTCAGAGCACTCTTCTTTTCCTTTTTTTAATCATCTGATTTGTGGAACATGACTTGGTTTCTAATTAAATTTGTTTGGGGAGGGAAGGCTGAAAGGTTGTCATGGTGTCCCACATTTTTTAATCAGCATAGGTTTCATACCACATGCCCTTCCTGACACAGCTCTCGTTTATCTGGTGCTGGGTGCTGGCACTGTCAGAACAAAGACCCTTTAATGCAGGAAATTAGATCTGGACATTTCTTGAACTGTAAATATTTCTCTTCTGGGATTTATGAATTCCATCCATCCATTTTCTATACCCGCTATTTCCTGTTCAGGGTCACGGGGGTCTGCTGGAGCCTATCCCAGCTCA
>JBAMYA010044922.1:0-37080 GCA_037176975.1 Arrhamphus sclerolepis
ACTGGGCCGTACCTGGTGGGATTTGTGTACAGGTTCAGGCAACCACGCTCACCATAGCCAGTGTTGTCAGTTAAAGCACGAGTGGGTGAAGACGAGTGCTTTCTCTCTCCTGAGCAGACGACTTGATAACATCTATGAGGACTTATGACAGTTTTTCTATTAAGAACAACTATAATCAGTAAGTCATGCCGCGGATGATGAGAAGCCAGAAGAGAGTGTTAGACACTTGTTAGAGCAGCCAGAGATGCACAAATTCAGGCTCAGGGAGACTTTCAGGAGGATAATTCACCATGTCACCAAGCAACAGTAGCCTCAGATGGATTCCACGAGGATTTAACCCTAGAAATGTTTTCTCTGACACCTTCTTTTCAGTGAGCATAAGCATTTGAGTCCACTGAAACCTGACAGATATGCGATCAGAGGCTCATCTGGGTTATTTCAGACAAAGACGTGTAGATCTGCAGCTGATGAATAATGAAGCTAGAGCAGGATTAACTGATGTTCCAGAGCCGTCACAAGCAGAACTGGCAGGTCCAGAGGGGTGAATGCATGGTTTACCTTAACTCCCGCTCAGTGAAGTTTATCAACAACATGAACGCTTAGCAACTGGGTAACACTTTACAATAAAGAACACAAAATGCTGCTTAATTGTCTGGAAACAAATGAGGAACTCACAGCTGCTACATTTCTGATTAGTTATCCTTTTGGTTTCCCTAATTCTGGGTTCACGCTGTACAATTTTTACAGACTTATAAGATGAATTCAAGTCACATTGCACAACCTGAAATAAGTAGATGAATAATTTACAGCATGTTACGCTGTGACTGAACATACGCTGAGTTGTGGCTACAACAAAAATAAATCCAACTGTACTTTAGGCTGTAAACGCAGCATCATCACATCATTAGCGGGACATAGCAGTACTTAAAATAAATGCTTTCTTCTATCTTTATTTGAGTTGCAAGATTTGGTGTTACATTTAAGTGTTACCAAAAATGCAAATAGAGAGAACTTACTGTAATTTCAGTAAAAGAAGGGAAAAAAGTAATATCTCAGTAGTTTAATCACAGCTAATCAAGTATCAGAATCATTTGGTTCACTCGTGCTGCAGTGAGATTCACACCGACTGCAGTAATTCACTCAGATAAGGCCACTTCTTCCTTTGATGTTTTACAGCTGTTCCTTGTAAAGTTGTGGCAAATGAGAGAAGAACAACTGACGAAAGAAGAAGGGAGAGTAAAAGAAAAAGACCCTTTGGTTCTAAGAAGAAGTTCTTTGATAAAGAAGGATCAGAAGAAATGGTAACGGACATAAAAGAGTGATTCTTCTTGTCAGAACTGCTTCAGCTCAGACATATGTGGATCTCTCCAGGTCATTCAACAGAGTCTGTAGGGGCCAAAGGTTTGAATTCTGACAGAACCACTCCGAGAGGTGGATCATCTTTTTTTATGCCTTTCTTTGTTGGATTTACTTCTAGGTTTAGGGGTCATTAAGCTACTGCATCACCAAACTTCTTCTAATTTTCAGCTGGAGGACAGCTCCTCTGACATTATCCTGCAGAAAACTTAGGAATCCATTCTTGGTGCAGGACCTGTTTTGTGGTTGTTTTTTGGTTTTTTTATTCTCCCCAAACAACTCAGTTCATTCATCAGTTGTGCAGCAGATTTCCAAGGCAGTACTCTTTGGCAAACGTTGAGCCGGAGTTATTACAGTTAATGAAAACTGAGAAAAAAATAAAACTAAAGGTGCAAAAATAATTCCCTTAACTGAGATTAAAACAAGAACTAAATCAAAGTTAAAATTAACAATGCCAAACTAATTGAAGCTAAACAGAATTGCTGGTAAAATTAACTTAGTTTTCATTTTGTATCGGACAGGACGTCCTTGTAAAAGAGATTTTCTAATCTCAATGGATTTTTTTCTTGGATAAATAAAGATTTAGAAGTGTCCTGACCTGCAAGTGAGCAGGTCAGGACATGATGTCATGAGCTCTCCATCAAGTGAAGAACCTGCATTCATGGATGAGGTCCAGCAGGGAATCATCTATGACACACTGGATTTCTGGAAGTTATCCTAAAACTGTGACAGTAGATTTGATTTAGGTGCTGTTCACACCATTACAGGGTGAAAAATTCAAAATATTCTATCAGAGCAACAGCTCTCCCTCTTCGTCTGTCCAGACAAAAGTGTCAGTTTTCACATGTTCTTTCGCCATGATGTTTCTCTTTGTCATTGCATTTCATGCTACGAGTGAAGAGGAAGAAGAGTAGAAAGGCTCTACACAGGTGCTTGGCCTTGGTGGTGTTGCCACCTGGTGTGCAAACTGCATTGACGAAATTTCACACAGTTTTGCATGTCCGTCTGCGTGCAGATTTCCCCCAAAATGCCACTTTTGCATTTTTGGTTCAGGTGGTTTCGGTCTAAAGCAGCCTTAGTGATCCTGCCTCCAAGGTTTGTGGCCCGCTGTCATCTAGTCTGAGAGATGAGGATGTAACTTCTGTTGAGCAACATGTTTTCATTAAAATTAAGAAAAGAATATTTGTGCTAGCAGTGGCCTTCCAGGACTTCATTTGGACAGCCCTGTTTTAGATGATCCTTGAAAATCCAAGGCCACAATCTTCTAAAAAAAAAGAAAGAACAAAAAGATAAAAGGAAAACAAGGAAAGGAAAAAAGGAAAAAAGAATCCTCTATGCATCAATAAATAAAACAGATATTCAGAGTTTTTAAAAAATGTTGAACTCAAATTATCACAACACAAATTCTCATAGCCCATTGCAGTCTGTAAAGGTTGATAAAGACTCAAAAATATGTACAGTTTTTGTTTAAATATCAGCTTAAACACATTATATTTGCCTGTTACTGTCACTTAGATGAACATCAAATCACCATTTTTTCTGGCAAATTATTGCAGAAATGAAATAACCTTCCAACAGCTTTGCACGCATTTTCTTGCCACTTTACAACTTTTACAAACTTCATGCAAGAAAGACAACACAGAGGTTTTACATTTTACAGTCTTGAACTAAACAGAAACATTCAGGTGATGTTCTGTCCAGCAAAAACCAGCAGGAATGTAGGACGAGTGTAAAAACAACGTTTCTGCAACGCAGCCAGAACTTCATTACTTTTAATGACAATTTTGTTTTGGCTGATATGTAACAAGTGTATAAATTTTAGATTTATTGAACCTTGCTGAAAACTATGATTGTCCCAGTCATGTTTGTAACCTGGATGTCGACATAGACTTAAATTTACAAGTTGATAATTATGAGCCTGAGATGATGTGAACAGCTGCGAGGCATCTTTCATTCGTGGCAGGTTCAGCTTGGGCAGTTTTTTTTTTTTATTTTCTTTTTTTTTTAACAGGAATCCATAAAAAAACAGCTACATGACATCTATGTCTGCAGGCCTGTGAAAGTATTCATTTATTTGGTATTCTTCCCATTATGTTGTCTCGGATCTTTGGAAAGGTTTGAATCTTTTAATGATCACGGCATGCCGGAAACTCTGAGAATGCAAAACATTTTTACATCGCAGGGAAAAAAGAAAAAAAGAGAAAATGTCTTTGTCTTTGTGGCACACATGTCAAACTCAGGCACTCGTGTCTGTATATTCCTCTATTTCATAAAATCCTTAAAAAAAAAAATACATACATAAATAATGATATTCTAAGCTGCAAGGAAACAAATTTACAAAATGCAAAGAAATGCACTCTTTCCACCCAACGATTTGAACAGACTGAAGTATCGACAAAGAACGTATCTAGGAGACACCACGCAGGGACAAAAACAAAGTGGCAGCTGCCCTTTTTCCTGACGTTAATTTATGTTTGCAAGGCTTTCCTCGAATTGAACCTTTCAGAAAGTGCATTAGAAAAAAAGATAACTCCTTGGAATATTACATCCTGCTGCACACCGAGGACCACTGCAGCTGACGGATCGCCTTCAAATGCAATGTTCCCATGCCAGAGGACATGAACACCCCCCTCATCATTCACTCGCTGTTTTTTTTTCTTCTCCCAAGTCAATCCAAAAAACATGTCAAGAAAGTTTGCGCCATCAAGCTGTGTCGACTAAAACTACCTTGGAAGAGTTCCTTTAAATCCACGAATGATGCAAGCAGTTCCACCTGGGAGATGTCACCTGGAAAAAATGATGCAATCTTCTTGTTTCCAGCAGGGAGGTGAGACTGTAAACATTCTCTGTTTTACAGTCGGGTGTCCAATTACTGTATTTATCATCTGCTCACTCTTCCATAAGAGTGCCTGGAGGCGTGACAACACACAGATTCATGCATTTTTCCTACAACTGATTAAAAGATAGGTGTGATAAAAGTGCGGCTCGACTCCCTTCCTCTTTTTATTTTCTTTTAAACGTGTAAACATCAGTGAGGTGTTTCTGTGGATCCGGAACCTAATTAGAAACAGGTTTGATCATCGTTAGTAGAGAATTGAGATCATGAAAAATTATTTTTATGTTCATGTCCAAAATTTTACATTATTAGAGTTTAAAACATGTTGAAATATGAAGAAGTTGTTTCAATCCAGCTGTCTAAATCCAGTTTTGAAATCAAAGTATCAAAAAACTGCAAACATAATATGAACAAAGCACCTTTAAATTAAAAATGGGTAATATATTGGAGAAGGATCCAACAAGTATAGTAAATACTTTTAGTAGTTACTTTTTAAACATTGTGTTAGAAATAAGTCCGTTTATTCCTTCAACTATTGTACCTTGGATGATAAAATAAAGAACAGCCCATTTGTCACCTTGAAAAAACAACCGAAGGAGAAGTAATAAAGATTGTCGGAGCGCTTAATTGTTCTAAAGTTGAGGATGTCCATGGTATTGATATAAACTTTGTAAAAACACACTCTGACGCATTAATCCAACTTGGTTAACAGTTTCTTTATCCTGGAAAGTAACCGTTTTTTTAATCTGGTCCTAAAACTCAGGAGGCCAATAAGAGATCAATCAGTATCCTACCAATTATATCCAAAGTCGCTGAAAAATGGGTAACAAATCAAGTGATTAAACATCTGGACTGAGGTTTCACTCCATTTCACCCAGTGCAGTTTGGCATCACTCCACAGAATCAGCAACCTGTATGTTTATTGAAAAGGTCAAGTGGTTTTTGGACTCGTGCTCTTGTGCAGGAGCTGTATTTCCAGATCTCAAAAAGACATTTGACACCATCGTCATTATTTCTTTTAACGAAAGTCGCATATTTTAAATTCCTGATGATAAGACAGGTCAAAAGTAATTAGCTTTTAGTTCGTACTGTGTTCATCAGTGTTCATCAACGTGCACTGTCCTCCCCAAATAAAAATAAATACGAAGTTCTAGTCTAGTTCGAGGAACTTTTACAACTCAAGCAGCTTTCCCTCACCTCAACACACATCAACTACATCAACCTATGTAATGGACCAAATTAATCCTATAATTACTCCCATAAATCATATTACAACTACAGTTTATGTAAATTACACCAAGGCAGAATTTTGTGCTACCAATTAGTCCAAACAGCATGTCTTTGGGGTAGGAGGAAACCGGAGGGAGAACACGCAAACTCCACACAGAAAAACCTGCTGAACCAAGACTGAACCACTGAGCTACTGAGCTGCTCGTCATGGTCCCATGGACCCAACATCACCATGGTCGGACCTGCAAAAGCAGACGGGAAAGAGACTACTGAAGATAGACGATGACAATATTATACAAATGAATCCTTCCCTGGATCCCAGAATTTGGAGAAAAGTTCAGGGTTCTAATTGAAATTGAAATTGAAATTGAAATTTGACTAATTATATGTTAGACATGAAGTTATGCTCAGGAGACTAACTTCACAGAAGCCTAGAAACAAGCCTAGAAATAAAAGTAAGAGAGCTGAGGGCTTCCATCAACACCTGCTGCAGAAGTCATGGTTTTACAAACATCCCATCCTTACTAGCTACAAAAAGTTCTTCAGTAACTGCAGACCCAGTCCCAGTCATCTCTGCTGCTCTTGATGAGCCATTTATTAATGACTTATGAAGACTTGTTGGTAGGACATGTCCGCCAGTCAGTTTCCTTGTGTTTGTTTTGTTTTGCAGGGCTTGGTGGGTTGATTTTTGACGGCATAGATCTCTAGATCTCTTCATTTGTTGCAGCCAGCGGGTCAGAATTTACACATACCCATCAGGCAGTCTGATAATCCCTCGTTCACCTTTCACCAAAACCAACTGCCTTCCATCTTTGCCCAAAAGGAAACAAACAGAAAATGATTTCTGAGGGAGGCATACTGAACAAGGGGCTCATGGGACCAAAACCAGAAAACAAGCAGACAGGTAAAATGCAGAAGGAGCTCAGAGAAACTTTAACTGGCCAAACGTGATGTAAGATAACAACAGGGAAAGGCAAAATGACCACAAAGGGGCCCAACAGACCATTTGTTGATCCACCTTCAAAAGTCCATCCATGTAGGTGCTTTTTCGACACATATCTATCTGCACTTGCAAGGAAAAGTATCTTCACTTTTTCTGCATCTGGTCATGAGGGAAGAGATAACAAAAACAAAAGCACATTTTGACGCATCTTCAAATAGGTTAAATGTAAAATTACAACTCAACTCTCACAACATCACCTCAGATGACGTTTCAAGAAGTCAATATCCAATATCAGAAAAAGACGGTTTGTGCGGGTTGAAAGGAAGCAACACCCACAGAAAGTCTGATCAGTTAGAGACGTCATGCTGAAATAAGTTAAAACAGAGGAGTCAACCTGTTTCATCCTGGGCCACATCATCCCCATGAATGAATGAATGGATGAATGAATGAATGCCTTTATTGTCATCAAACGAGCATCCCGGCAAAATTAAATTCTTTCCCAGTACAACACATCCGAGATGCATAACACGAGGGTAGACAGGAGCGGGTCACTAAGGCAGCAGCCAAGGGTTGGCACGCATTTTTCTTAGATAGGAAAAGGATAAACATGAGGGAGGAGGATCCAGGATGGATCTTCAGGAGTCAACGGTAGTGTGAAGGAGGGGAAGAGCGTCTGTCTGCAAAACAGGCAGGAGAATTGAGGTAGCCAGTCTTCCAAGGCCGGCGTCAGGGGAGCCAGTTCAGATAACAGCAACTGTTTGGGGTCAGGCCGGCTGCAGTAGTTTTCCATCTGCCTTAAAGTCTGTCTGGTCAACTCGATGGCGAATTTCTAAGTAGCGGAATTTGTGGTCCGTTCTCGCCGAGCCGAGCTGACAACTTTTCCCAGTTGTCATCCATCCTGCAAAGGAGCTCGATTTTGCTCACATGACGCTTTGAGTGTTGACAGCGCAACATATTCCCTCGCACAGGCCAGGCAGTCTCACTAAGGCCAGATTCACTGCCCACATTTTCCAAATCTTGCAATGCATCAGGAAACCACCAACTCCAAACAGCAGAAACCCTGTTATCATCAGTAGAATTATATTAGCATCTTCTACATCCACGACAGTGAGGATTGACAGGCACACAATCCTCCACCAGGCGTCCATCGTGTATCGGGAGCAAACATTCCGTCAGGGCATGAAGGCTCTCCTTTGCCCAGTCTTCTCGTCAAGAAAATTTGTTTAATTGCGTTGAGAGAGCAGCTGATAAGATTTATGGTTTGAAATTGTAGACAGACCAAAACAGTACAAGACAGAGAGCAGAAGCAGGGCGGATAGGGAGGGAGAGAGAGAGAAAAAGCATCTGCCTTCGTTGAGGGCAGGAAGAAAAACCATTAAAGGACCCCATCATCACCACGGTTACCATTAAAGGGCCCCATCATCACCATGGTTACCATTAAAGGGCCCCATCATCACCACGGTTACCATTAAAGGGCCCCATCATCACCACGGTTACCATTAAAGGGCCACATCATCACCATGGTTACCATTAAAGGGCCACATCATCACCACGGTTCCCATTAAAGGGCCACATCATCACTATGGGTCCCAGTAAAGGGCCAGCTACGTTGTCAGATTTCCTGCTAGTTCCTGAACTCAGTCGTTAAAAAGAAAAAAGAAAACACACACACACAAAAAAAAAACAACTTTTTGTCATAAAATCTCAAAATGCTCATCATTTGCAACTTTTATCATGTAATTGAGGCTTTTTGGACTTTAGTACTCTTTTTCGTCATATAATTACAAATTTCTTCTTTCATAAAAAGAAAGATTTCACTGTACCACATCTTTTTTCATTAAAAAAATGTTTTGTCAAAAATCTCAAATTTCACAAAAAGTACAAACTTTATCAAAACATTAATTTTTTAGTTGTAAATCCAACAACCAAAACCTTTTATCATACGATCCTAAATAAATGTCATAATAGTGTGATTTTTTTTTCTTTTTTTTTCTTTTGGGAAAATATAAATCTTTTGCAGCATTTTGACATACATTACATTACATACATTACAAAAAACATTAATGTTGAAATTAATTTTGTCCTAAAGTCACACACTTATTAGGCCTATAACAAAAATAATAATTTTTTCAAATGTCCTGAGTTTTGATGAAAATTACCAACTTTTTTGTTGTAAAATCTTTTACTAAAATGTGACATTTTGACATAAACCAGCTGTTCCACTTTTTGTCAGTACTGAATCAAATGGGCAGTTGCATTGAAATTTCTAGTTCTAAGTTTCTTATTGTCTTTTCATGCTCTCATGGACCGGATTTGGCCCGGGGGCCTTGAGTTGGACACCCGTGAGTAAAAGCTTCTGGGGCCACCGGTGCAGCCTGTCACAAAAACCAAAAACCATGAAATTTGATATTGATCCGAGTGTCCCTTTGACACTGAAGTAAAAGTATGACAGCTGAAGAGCTGCAGCCGGGGAATCCTCTCATCAACTGGTCGAGAGCGGAAAACCAATAGCAATGCACGTTGTGGCATGAAAATGAGTCCTTTATGGGAGTTTTTTTCCCTTTTTTTACTGCAACACCTGTTCTCATGTTGTATTCATAAAGCTGCTTCAGCCAAGTGTCAGTGGAGAGACGGAATGTGGACTTCATGCCGCAGGTTTGGAGCCATCTCACATATAAACGGGTTCAAGCACAGAATTCACGGTAAGAGAGGAAATTATGTTGTGGAGAAAGAGAGCGTTATTGGTGAAAAAAGTCTTCAATATCCCTGTGCTGTTCTTGCTTCTGGACTCATACGAAGCTCTAAAAACCTTAAAAAGTCACACTTTACCCAGTTTTCAATCCTTCCTACGAAATGTTTTTCAGACTTTAGATCTGAGGAAGCTTTTCAGATCATCTTGGCCCAGTTGTCCAACATGTTTGCACTTGTTTTGACTTCATAAACAATTATAATCTGTGCAGAATCTGCAGGAAATATGTTTCATTCCCGCACCTCATCATAAAAACCGATCATATCTGGGAAAAAGCAAAGCTTTGCCTCTGCAAATAGACTATTCTGCACATGTTTGGCACGATCATATCATGCAGAAATTGCAAGGACCCCATGTTTTCCATTTTCCCAGTTACCATCGTTACATTTTCAGCCCACGTAGTCGGTTGACTGACAAGTAGTGCTCAGATGACAGTAGCTCCTCTCTGAAAAGTTCACATATTTTCATGTTAAAGAGCTTGAAACAACTGTGTAATAAATGGCAGAGCCCTCTGATAAAGACATGCTTGGCACAGCAATTTAATATTTCTACTGGAAAGGATCCAAAAGAGAGAAAGAAAGAAAACAAGGCCATGAGCATTTTCAATGAAGAGTTATTTCTTTAGATGTGATTGTAAGCTCATAAAAAGAGATGTGAGGTGGTGTGTCATCCATCCATCCATTACGTCGACCCACTTCTGCCGGTTCAGGCTCACTGGGGTCTGCTGGAACATGTGCCGGTTCTCTCTGGGCGAAAGGGGTTGACCCATGCTGGTGACATATTTAGTCACACATATTAGGTTGTGAGGACACCACAAACATGACAGTATTTCCTTTACCTCCTCCCTTTACCAGGACTGATTGGCAGTTAGTCGGAGCTGGACTGCTTTTCCAGCCGCCCCAACCAGAGACGTCAGAAGATCCGATTGTGGCTGAAACATGTTCAGCTTCATTCCTGGAAACGTCATCGTTGAACATGTAAGTAATCTCTCAAAGTTTTGTTTATGGTGGCTGGATTTGGAGCTCTGTGTTCCTGACTGGCAAACCTTCATGAGGAAACCCACCCCTCAAGGAAAGCTGACAGAAATTCAGCCAATCAGAAGACGCTTAGGAACCTCCAGCCACTGGACCAAAGAAAAAGCAGCATCCCCAATTTTTCAAGGACGCTGTATTACTTTTCATATTTTTCTCAAGTAATTACACACTTTTTGAAGCTGATATAGAAGGATCCTACATGAGAAAAAAAACATTGTGATGTATTTTATTTCCCCCTAAACTTTAAAAACTCTAAAAACAGATCTGCCGGAATAGTGAAATGAAAGAAGTGAAGATCATAGAACACGTGTCAAACTCAAGTCCAGCCCGCCACGTCATGTGACCTGGCCCGTGACAGCGCGCAAAGACGATCAGATGCTTATAAGCAGAACATTTCTGAGGAAATTTTAATGTGACTGCCGTTTGATTGGGCACTGACGTCAGAAAGTGGAGTAACTGAGTTGGAGAGCAGCCGATTTATGTCAAAAAGTCACGATTTAGAAAAACATCTTAAAACAGAAAGTTGGTAAACTTTCAAGAGTTTTGTCATATATATTAATTTTTGGAACATTTAACAAAAATGTGTGATTTTAGTTCAAATGAGTTAAAATTAGAAAGTGTTTTAATTTAATTTTATGTCAAAATGTTGCAGAAAGTTGAATTTTTCCAACAAAGAATTGTAAATTAAAATTAAAAAGTCAAAATTTTGTGACTTTTGTGATTGTACAATAAATTTTTGAGTCTTGAGTTTGCAAAAGTTGCAATTTTACGACAAAATTAGCCTTTTTTTTTTTTTTTTTTTCTTACAAAAAAGTTCATTTTATATTTCAGATTTGTGGTTTTACAAGAAAACATGATATGAGTAAAAAGAAATCCTCAATTTTATGATAAAGGTTGAAATCTTTGTGATTTAATCACAAAATTTCACTTTCTTTTTTCTTTTTTTAACAGTAACCATGGTGATGATGTGGAACGGGATGGAATAGAGTTTGAGACCTTTGTCCAAGATGTTTAACACTGTACAATAAAATACAATTTTTAATGTTTTTTCACACTTTTAGCTTTTAAGTTTTTCAAGATATTTGTCGTCTTTGACTCTTATTTATTTTAGAAACGTATTTTAACTGTGCAGTTCATTTTAGTTTTGACTGTTAGGGTTAGAGCCAGAAGTTTGTTTTTTAATTTTTACATCTTAATGTCAACTTCTTGCTGAACCATTGTGGTGCCTAAATGTTATTTCCGGTACTCTGGCTGACTTTGGTGTCTAATTTGTGCTTTAAAGATGAATTTTTACTTGATTATCTTCATGAGCAGGGGAACTGAAACATTAATAAAACAGTAAAACATGTTGCATTACCTTTGAAGTGGTTTTTACCGCTGAACTTTTCAAGTCACAAATTTCAAAGCTGAGATATGACCCTTCCTCCACCGCTGATGCTCTGAATATCATTTCTGACCACCGTCCTGATTCTTGTCTCTCATGACGTTACTTTGATGGAATCAGGATCAAAGTTTTACTCAGAGCGAGTTTACGCGTTTGTGCTTTAACGAGGAAACACGTGGACATCATTAACCATCTTTGGCTCTTTTTCATTTAAGATCAAAGATAACTTAAGACGTTTCTGAAGGACCAACTGAACTGACGATTAAATGCAATAAATGAGTTTATTCATATAATGCAGCACAGAGACAAGAGGCACAAGGAGACCTCAGAGAGGCTTCAGAAGTATTTGAAAGCATTTCAGAAATAACGTGTCTCATTGTGGTAGATTAAAACTACAGAGTTTATTAGCTCATGACCTACATGTTGACTAGAATCATTTATTTCAGCCGAGTTAAAGCTGAGAGAGAAATTTATCACCGATCCTGACGAGCAAAAGAACTCCCCTGGGTGTGTCAAAAGTTCCCATCACCTCAGATTGTTCAGGGTCCCCAAAAGTAGTTTTCTTTCTTTTATTTCCATCTGCAGAATTCGATTAACTGGAAAATTTGAAACAAAGTGAAAACATAGCTGGTAGTGGGTCAATCTTCACCAACCCTGCAGCCCGTAGAAGATTAGATCACTGAAAATATAGATTTTTGTTACGTTTAGCTCACTCGCACTAAAGTTTTCTTTGCTAAGTAATAAAATCAGAGAAAACCTCATAGTCGTATCATCCCATCAGGACCCTTTATCATCACGTCATAATTCACTGTGTACAGCTAAGCCTTGATTTTCAACATTCTGGGGTTTTGAGAAAAGCCAGTAACCTTTTCTGTTCCTTTAATAAGTATTTTTATTAATGTGATTCTGAAGCGACAGAACTGAAGTCGTCAATCAAAGTGAGAAACTACGGTCTTCCGATGAAACGGAACCAGAACCTCTAGCATGAAAGTCCTACGATGTAAACCAACACCAACGCAGACGTTCTATTGTTAAAGAGGCAGGGATGCTGATGAGACTGTGGCAGTTGTATATATATTCATCTGTACAGATGTTTGGGGCTGAAAGGGTGTCGTACCCCTGATTGGCATGCCACCAAGAACGTTTTACAACAAATAGACGAGAGGTGCTCTCCTACTTTTAATCAATACTCAAATGGTAGACCCTGTGGGTAAATACCATGGAAACTAAAGGGGCTTTGACCAAACTACAGTATCTGACGCCTCAGAAACAAGGACAGATTGGGAAAACCTGATAATAATGTAGCTAAAGATTAGCTTAAGTGTGCCAGTGCTGTCAGAGAGGACATGAGACAAACAGCTTGAGAGGAAGCAGACATTAGACTCGAAGAGGCTGCTCATCATCAAGTTAGGTTGAGGTGGTGGCTTTCTTCTTCATCACCCTCCTCCCAGCAGGCCTGGGGACCATAGCGGGACCGGGAGCGGGATTATTGGCACGACTGGCCTTGACCTCGTCAATGAAAGCTTCCACGGCGGTGAACTTCTCAGTCAGGTCACCCAGGCGAGTTTTGAGGGCGTTGAACTCCTTGTAGAGGTCATCTAAAGCCTCAGACAGCGGCTGGATCCTGTGAACCGAGAACAAAGCAGGTCATCACGTTGCTCTCAAGGCAGGGCTGTAGTGAAGGAAACGAAAACAATCCGTTAAAACACCCGGGCCAAATCCAACCCACCACTTTGTTGTATCTGGCCCCCAGGCAACAACATTTATGCATTATAGCATAAGTAGAGTTTTTAATGAAAAAAGTGGAATTACTAAGGTGAGGATAAGAGCCAAGAGAACTGTTTGTGAGTTGCTATTTTTGGAGGAAAACTTAAATAAAAAAAAAAAAAGAAATTTACTCTTTTTTTAAATATTTATTTATTTATTAGTTTTTACATCTATATATTAACATTCAACACTAAACACCATGAAAATTTGGCAGTTGTGAAAATAATAATAATAATACATAAAAATTACTATCTAAACAGAAGATAAAATTATATATCAAGAAGTTGTAACATATAATATCTCCATATCTACTGTAAGTTGCTGTATACGGAGTATTAGGTTAAAACGAATAATTAAAGATGGCAACTTCCCTCTGAGAACATCCTGTGAAGAGCCTGATGGAACTGTCATCAAACTAGATGCATTTAGTCAATGCATGAATCAGACACTTTCACTGATTTTTTTAAAATGTTTTCATCTCCTTGTTAGAAAATGGCATCTGAAATTTCATCTGAAAGTAGTGCAAGTAGTGTGTAGTAACTACAGTTATTAGAAATAAATCTCAAAACACGAGTTAGCGTCTCAAAATAAGTCAAGACTTTATTGTCGCTGTATCAGACATACAACAAAATTTGTTTGATAGCTTCGAGAAATCACAGGGGTTTTAACCAGGTATCGACCCGGCGGACCCCCAACCTGGAGTGATCGCCAGCGAAGAAGTGTGTACATGGACGCAATGATGTCAGTGATGTAGGTTTCTGGAGCTCCTCTGCTCCATCACCACTCCTCAGCTCACTGACAGCCATGACTTGCTTGTCAGAAAGACGTCGTTCTCAAACATGTCTGACCAATGAGAAAGAATCCGCCCACCGCGGGATGTTTGTGTAAAAACAAAACAAACAAACAAAAAAATTTCATAACTTTTTTCACCTCAATCGAAAAGAATCAATATATATATATATTAATTTTGCATTTGAACAGTCTTTTTCTTTGATTGAAAATATTATTTTTTTGATTGAAGATCGCCCTGTTTGAATGGTTTAATATGATTGGATCGTGAGTAAATCGGTTCCCATGTTGGATGCGTTCTTTCGATTGGCTAAAACAAGGAAGATATCTGATTGGTTGCAGATCATTCCTGCTAGAAAATAATGCATTTGTGAGTTGGAGCCATGGCAGGGGAGTCTCAAAATTCACTTTGCTAATGCAGCGAAGTCGACAGACCAGAAGCCGTTTGTAAATCGAGTTATATTTGTGTGTGCATCAGAAGTACATGTGTGAATCTTGTCCTGTGTATTTGCGAATCATGTCGTGCATTTGCGAATCTTGTCCTGTGCATTTGCGAATCGTGCTGTGCATTCGTGCCTGTTGAGACTGTTCTAACTCCATAGACTCGGAGCCATAATTGGAGCTTGAATCGCTTTATAAACAGCTCAACACAATTGCCCAATGTTCATCTGGCTCTTGTTGCATAGTCTAATTTTGATAGGACTGCAGCTTCACCATGTCTTTACATCTCTGAGCCGTAATTTGTTATACACAGTTTTTTAAGCATACATGTGGTGTGTATTTTTGTTTTAGTTGTTCTAATCGGAGATTCGGGTGTGGGGAAGAGTAACCTGCTGTCCCGCTTCACAAGAAATGAGTTTAACCTGGAGAGCAAGAGCACCATTGGGGTGGAGTTCGCCACCCGGAGCATCCAGGTGGACGGAAAGACGATAAAAGCTCAGATCTGGGACACAGCTGGACAAGAACGCTACAGAGCAATCACCTCAGCGTGAGTTGTTGAGTGCAGCCTCTGTTATCGCGGTGACAAAACAGTTATTTATTAATGTGCAACATGCCCTCTGACTAAAAAGATACTGGCTCCTGTTAAAACTGCATGAGACAGCAAAGTCTGAGTCCCTTTTTGAACCAAAATGTCACAGAAACAGATTTTCCCCATGACAGTTTGTAGATACAGTGTAGGAAAAAATATAGTTGATATGTACAGTACATCTATAATATTTTAAGACTTCCATTGGCAATAGAATTTTTGAGGGGGGAACTCTTCAATTTATTCTTTTATTTCCTCTTTCCTTTATTACCATTAGCTATTATCGTGGTGCAGTTGGGGCCCTCCTAGTTTACGACATCGCCAAACACCTGACATACGAGAACGTGGAGCGCTGGCTGAAGGAGCTGAGGGACCATGCTGACAGCAACATTGTCATCATGCTGGTGGGAAACAAGAGCGACCTCCGTCACCTCAGGGCCGTGCCCACTGATGAGGCCCGAGCCTTTGCAGGTAAATTGTTTAAATACAGACGAATACATAGAGAAGCAGTACATTACCTCAGATTCCTTCTTACTGGAAAAAAAAAAATGTGGGAAAGGACAAATGTTTTCCCAGTTCCACTTCTTATCATTACTGAGGTGCTCTAGAGCAAGAAGCTGCAGTCTGACCACTGTTCTGCTTGTGTTTACCACCTATATATGATGCTTGCTCTTTAGAGATTGGTCAGATGTCAAGTTAAAGTTTTATGCCTCAGGACGGTAAAAAGATTATTCTGCCAGGAAAGTGGCAGAAATAGTTGTGTATTCATAGGTCAATGTTTCTCAGTCCTCTGTTCTAATATATTATCTGGATTAAGTGAAATAATTTGAGCTTTGCACCATTATGTACAGTATATTTAACATACTTGTTATTCCAGAAGTCTCTCTTAACTTTAGTTAATGCAGTGTAAACCATGCATTGTCTCCTTTTTCTCAACCACAGAAAAAAACACTCTGTCGTTTATTGAAACTTCTGCTTTGGACTCCACCAATGTGGAAGAAGCATTCAAGAACATTCTCACAGGTACAAAAAGTGATACATGGAAAGTACAGTGTACTGTAAATGTCACATGTGATGAACCATGAAAAAGAAGCAACGCCTCTCTTTTTTTTTTCCCCCCCCTTAGAAATCTATCGTATCGTATCTCAGAGGCAAATCTCAGACAGATCTGCACATGATGATTCTCCAGGAAACAATGTTGTGGACATAACTGTTCCCCCAACCATGGATGGGCAGAGGGGCAACAAACTCCCTTGCTGTCAAAGCGTGTGACCCTCATATTTTCTCTCTTCCTTGTCTTCATGTTTATTTTTCTTTAGCAGTTACACTGCTCTCCTTATGTCCTCTTTGTTTCACAAGTCTCAGACATCAAGACTCTTAAATTTGTCATTCCTTTTGCTGTTTTCTTCTTTGTTTCTTTTCCTTCCTCTGATTACAGAGGAACCTATTTTAAATAAATTGAAGCCTCATGGTAGCCAGGAGGAGTGTGAAGCTTTTAGGAGGCTGACACTGTAGTAAACTACAATCCCTTTTAATTTACTAAATGTTGATCCCGTTGACCCACTCCTTTGAGGGACTGGTGAGGGACCAATAGGCCTGATTCTCAATGCTCCAAGCTGTCCCTGCTCGCTTCCCACTCTCAACCTGCCCGTAGACTAGTGCCATGATCTGGAAGCTCTTTATCATTTCAAATGTGTTTAGCTAAATTCTGAATATCCTGCTGTTGAACAGGAGCTGAGAAGAAGGTGCATTTTGGAGTACTGATGTGTGGTTTGTAGTTTCTGGTTGCTAATTTGAGCCTTTTGCCCACTCTGGCATGAAATTAGCATGAGCCAAGCAGCAACTGGCCATAGCTGACTGACTTAATATGGGCATGTGTGAAACAAATGGCACATTTTTATTTCTGTATCTGTCTGTGTGCGTGTGTTAATCATAGTGCACAAAAAATACCAAAGAAAAAAGACTCCAAATCAGTTTTGTTGTTTCTCAGTTATGCGTGTCCTGAGTCCAGGCTATTTGAAAGAAAAGGTAGCTTTATTAATAATATTTTTTGATTTATTTTTTCGTGTGGATTTTATTATCAGTTTGTTGGTAATTTGTTCTCTTATTTGAGTTGGCACAGGTCAAACTTCAGCTGTCTCAAAAGCAAAATTGTTATTGCACTATGGTCCAATAATTGCAATGGAACAAATTCCCTGTGTCATTTTAAACACCTCAGCATCTTCATGAAGAACCTCCCCCCTCCCCCTCCCTCCCATGAATGGTGGAGTGGGACCAAAATGATTTGAATCAAAGAACTGTGTTTTGCAAAATGGCAATTAATGTTAGAACTTGTGGCAATCAATATTTATGTCAAAATAAAATTACATTTTAAACCTCTGACAAGACTTGTGAATTAATTCCACTTTAGTGATAGTGCGGCTGGGGTCCCAACATAAGCAATTTTAACTGTATAAGTGTACAGAAAGTGCACTGAAAGGGCTGTTTGTCAAGGCAAGTCTCTTTCTGGTAGCTGTGATCTTGTTACAAGTCTGTAGAAGTTCTCTATCCATTGTTGCACACACTACTGTTAATAGATGCAAAAGAAGGAGAGTTAATGGCATCTGCTTCCTTTTTTGTCATAAATATTTTAAGTGCTGTTCCAGTTCTGTGGAAGCAGAGGCCACGATCTATCCTTTTATGGATTTATAACAAGGTGGCAGCAACCAGAAAGAGATCAAGCCCTTTTTCTATACATTTGCAAAGTTGAAGTTGCTTTGATTTGTCTGTAAGGACCCAGTTCACACTATTAACAAAGTGAAATGTCATTGTTGAGTCTTATCAGAGGCTTCAATAGCAATAAATTTTGACTTGGGTCAATTGCACCAAGTGTAAAAAATAATTGCCATTTTGCTGCAGACTTGTCTTCTGTTCTCACACAAAACTGCTTTGATTTATGTCATTTTTATCCCTAACTAATGTTCACACTCCTCAAGATCTAATAATACACCTAAGATTGTTCTAACTTTAAACAACATATTCCTCTTTATTTAATGAACCTCTGCTGTCAGTTGAATGTAGCTGTTGAGTGTATAAATGTGCTTAATCTGAGAAGTCTTCAAAAAGGAAAGCCACTTTTCATTTAACACTTTCACTTTGGACACTTTAAGGGTTGTTAGCTGAGAAAAAGGAACTGAAAATCAAATTCAAATTTTATAAAGTTGGATGAATTGCCTTTTTTCATCTATAGATGGTAGCAATGCTTTCATGTATGATTTATTCTGTACTTTATGCTGTAGTTCACTTTTCTTTAAAATAAATGGATGTATAGTGTGCAAATAAACCTATTGTGAAACTTTTTTTTGAATCACTCAAAAATACTGAAATAATGAATGCAATTTATGACTATATGACAGTTATTTTTCAAATACTGAATATACATGTTCATGCCATGTCTCTAACTAGGGTGCCCTGTTTTACATAAATGCATGCAGTAAAAGTAAAAGTCTCACTCCTTTGTGCCCAAAAACAGAACAGAGCAACCATGAAAGAACAGTTGGGCTTAGTTAACCATCACATATTTATCTGTTTGGGGGATGACATAGTGAGTTTCCTGCATTTGAATCTGCCACACACTATTTACAATCTGCAAAAAGAGATGGCATGTTTCATTTGTGTTTTTTGTTTTTGTTTTGCTGTGTTTTTTTTAAATACCTGCAAATATGAGACATGAATTGTGACGTCATGACGACCACCACCAATCGACGTGTGCTTGCACATCCCTATTTAGGCAGATTAGAGAGCGTGTGATTTCAGACGCAGTGAAATTATTAACTCAAGTGTTGTGTCGTGAAAAGTGACCCCTCCCCCACGCTCTTGCGGGGAACGCGCATTTACAGTCACACGTCCGTAAATTCGATGACACCTTTTTCTTACTTATGAGCTGGGTGGATGCACTGAAAAAAACACCTGTCCCGACGTTTTTAGTACATTCGTCTTATTTATTATTACTTATACGACTTTTTGTTGTGAATTTGCGCATTGCAATTTAATCTCCCTGTTCACGGCTCCCTCATGCGCGTCCCCGCGGAAAGGGCTCTTTTCACGGCGCTACACCTGTGCCTGCTCACTGCTGCCTCTCTGTGGCCATGAACCCGTGAAGAGCCTGTGACGTCTGTGACCCCTCCCTCTGACATGCCCCTGTCATTCACGCCGTCCTGGCTGCCCTGTCTTCGTCCCCGTCTATCTTGTTCACCGCAGAGGCAGGCTGCTGATGAGGAGCCTCGGGGGTGTATTTAAAGCCCTGGACGAGCGGAAGCCTGGCCTTGCCTCTGCTGTCAGCTGATTAGGAGCTGCTAGCACACAGTGTATCACTGGCTTGCATAAAAACATGAAGAAAGCCGGGGAAGAGAGGTCACTGGGAAGGTAACATCAGCGAGAAGACTACGCTTGGTGAGTAGTTCCCGTTAGCATTCATCCTGGTTAGAATTTCTAAATCGGACATCTGTCAGCAGCAGTTTTCTGGAGCCTCTGACAGCTAGCATAGTTTCCCACGGGTATAAGCTATTTCCTGGACAGTGAAACCACACAGGCAATGCTTCTCGTTAACAAAATGGTAGTTTGGGAAGAATTTAACCCTGTCAATGCGTGCTGTATGCAACTTAACAGGAAAACTGCAAATACATTAATGTCGCACATTCGTACACTGTCATGACGCTGTCATGATACAACATTGTGTTCCAGACAATAGTCGGTGACGCTCATATCTTCAGCTTGATCGCTAAACTAATTTCCTTTTCTTGACGTCTCTATATGGATTGAAACAAAAAAAAATCGAGAATTAATTTCCTCTAAATTCGCATGGGATTTTGTCTTAAAAATAATCGAGCTGTGAAAATGTGTGGTGTTTAATCCCCGTGTTTACATACAGCCTGAGTTAAAAAGAGACGGAAAACAATCACTGGTTAGGTTTAGCTGGTGTCTGTTTCTGTAGGATAACCTCTTTGTTTATCTGGGTCAAGTATTTTTCTCTAAATCGTAACCCCCTCCTCCAACACACACACACACACACACACACACACACACACACACACACACACACACACACACACACACACAATTAGTAGGTATGTAGTTGATCATGTGACCTAAAACCTGCAGGAAGTTAAAGTTTTCACATGTTTTACTAAATACTTGAAGTAGTCGTGTGGTACTGTTATCTCAACCTAACCAAAAGTTGTTGTTGTTGTTATAATTGTTGTTGGTGTTGTTTTAATCCCACTTTGGAAATTTCCTTGTCACAGGAGCACAGACGATTTAAAAAGATATAGGCTCAAAAAATGGTCATAAAAATAGGCACATTTCACATTTATTCACAAAAATCTACAAGTATGTAGGTTTAAAAAATATATATTGCACAGTGTGAGTGTGTCATAATTGAACTGACTAAATATAAACGTAAACTAAAAATAAAACATAATCTCTATGAGAATGATATAAAAAAATACTGCACACACAGCCACACACATATATATGTATACACACATGTACACACACATATACATGGTCATGCATAAAACAGGAACAGTCAAATTAGGTAGTTGGGTGAAGCTATGCAAATTGAAATATGTCTAGGTTGAGTGCAAAAAGAAAGAAAACAAATGTAACTGGTGCAAGAATGAAGTAGAATAGAGTCATATCACTGTACACCCTTTGTCACCAGATTCCAATCGGTTCATTGTGAGGTATTGAAATCATTATATATACATTTTCTTCATTGGGTTCCATGTTTAATCTCTTGGTCAACAACATTGATGTTTAGTACAGAGGATTATACAGATTGGGTTGGAATGCTTTGGTTTACCAGCCCTCATGTTGACAACAACGATGCAGTATTAGCCTTTTGTGAATCAGGCTAGAATAAGTAAAATTTTCATTTAGCCCCCCACAAAAAAATATTAGTTTCAGTATGTAGATTAAGTTTTATCAGGCTGTCTAATTTTTGACATTTTTCTCACATATCTGTTATGTATCAGGGAATGATTTCACACGCATTAAACTGTAATAAATCTTATTACACAAAATTATACACATTTCCAGCCAGTAAGACAAATTGGCCACAGGCTATAAAACACTCAGCTGTGAGTCTCCTATCTAACATGAGGGTTGTCTGTTGGGGAAACAGCTGTTTATCAGTCGGCTGCACATCTCAGTCACTGCCACTGACATCACTGGCTTTTACATTGGATTCACAGGGGCTTCGGGCAAGCTGGCCCACCTCCAGAAAGACAGTTTCTTTAAAATGGTATGATGTCTAAATAAATAAATTTAGTTACACAAGGCTGGAAATTACTTTTACACAACCAGACTAAAGGCACTTACTGTTAATGTAACAGCCAAATGTCACACAGTGCCTCGCGTCAATACCTTGTTAAAAAATATGATAAATATTGTTTTTAGATTCTGTGTAAGCCTGAAACTGAGTGAAAGATAAATTGACTTAATTGCTCAATCGCACTAAATACACCAAAAATAATTTACACAGATGTTTTGTGTTGGTAATAATAAAATAGAAATATTGAGTTCCGTTTGTTGCCACATCGGTTTTACATTAGTATTTATTTGTTTTTCTTTAACATTTCTTTACAATATTTCCCCAAATGTATTTGTTTTCTTAAAGTATGTACTGACACAAAAAGTAGACCTTTTTTCTTTTCAGACTTTAAGGCAGTACAAAAGACACCAGGAATAGACAGTTGTGGCACTCCCACAACAATCTCCTCACAAATTGCACCGTCTTGATCCTTCCTCCCAAAAAGCTTTGAAATGACAGCAACAAGCAATGTGCTCTACGCAGTTTCAACATGTTGCAACCCCCTGTGGTTGTATAATGAAGCAGAACTGGATGAAGGAATCTACAAAGACATGCATAATTTTATGGTTTTATGAAAGTTAATGTGGGAGTGGAGATCATGTAGATAGACAGTGAATATAATTGAAAAATAAAAGAATGAAAGAGGAGAGAAAATGAAAATGTGAATGTGGCAAGAGAATACATAAATAATTGATGAAACGAGGAAGAATATTACACACATTTACTTTTGGTGAATTTGAAGATTTAAAATTTTTTTAATAGTTTGTTTCATTATTTATCCTTTTGTTTATATTTTTATTTTTGGGTAGTCTAGGTGATGCATTATTTAAATCATTATAAAACCCAAATGGGTTGCATTTGTGTTTTTACCTTTTACGCCTGGAGTGATGCACACAGCACATCAACATTTCATCAATACAAATGTACTAATATAAGGAAACAGGTAAATTCAGTTATTTACAATAAATTCAAAGCTATAACTTTTTTTGTTCTATAGTTTTAGTTTCTTCAGGGGCTGATAAATGAGGTTTTATAGAACATCTTTAAGGCCTTCAGAAAGCACTCAAAACCTTGTTCGTTTTAAACAAAGTGTTTTTAAAAAGCTGTTGTTTCAAAGCTGCTAAATGACATTTTCATGGCATTTTCTTCTTTTCCTTTTCCCCTGTGTTTCTTTGTAGAAATATTTCCCATCGGTGGAAAGCACGGCAAGTTTCCGCTTGTTGCACCTCCAGTCATCCATCACCCCTCAACGCCCTCAGCTCCATCTGTAAGGCCATTATCTTGGCAGCATAACCATGACAACAGGCGGGTGTTGCCACCTGCCTGGTTCTCTGTGTGACTGTGCCAGCAGCACAGGCCTGTGGAAGAGCGTGGAGGAAGCGGGCGGTGACGGGTGCCAGGCGCTCTACGTCACCCAGGTCACAGCTATAGATGGACGGCTGCTGTCTTCTGTGCTCAAACCCATGACCATACAAAGGTTAAAAAAACTATGTTACACATGTTTACCGTGTACGGTTAGACACAGTAGGATTTATTCTCATGCTCCTGGATTTCTTCTTTAAGATAGATTTTTTTTTTTTCTTTTTAAATAAATTTGTATACTTTTACTTAGGTGTTAATTTTAGGTAATCAGGTAAAAGGATGGAAAGAGAAATGTAATAATAATTCTGTTATTTTGACATATTTTGACAGTTTTCTATGTTTCAATAGTGATGGTCCCATCTGCCGTATTTGCCATGAGGGAGGCAACAGTGAAGGTCTCCTGTCCCCTTGTGACTGCACAGGCACACTGGGCACTGTGCATAAGAGCTGCTTAGAGAAGTGGCTGTCGTCTTCCAACACTAACTTCTGTGAGCTTTGCCACACAGAGTTCAGCATAGAGCGCCGACCGAGGCCTCTCGCAGAGGTAACACAAGTCATGGTCCTGATGTGACTTTTTTTTTTCTTCTCTTTCATCTCTTTTGTTCACTCCTCTGTTTTTCTGTTCTCTACCTCTCATGTCACTCTCCAGTGGCTCCAGGACCCCGGTCCTCGTAATGAGAAGAGGACACTGTTCTGTGACATGGTGTGTTTCCTGTTCATCACGCCTCTAGCAGCTATCTCTGGCTGGCTGTGCCTGCGGGGTGCTCAGGACCACCTTCAGCTGGGGAGCTGGCTGCAGGCTGTGGGTCTTATAGCCCTCACTATTGCCCTCTTCACCATCTATGTCCTCTGGACTCTGGTAAAAATGAGTTGGTACATAGCTTCACAATGGAATGAAATGCTGAACAGTGCATGTTTAAACCTAACGTCTTCCTCTCTGTTGTCGTCTCCACAGGTATCATTCCGCTATCACTGTCAGCTCTACTCGGAGTGGAGAAGAACAAATCAGAAAGTGCGTCTACTCATTCCCGAAGCCAAGGAGTCTAATTCTTCCCAGCATTCCTTGCTCTCCAACAAACTAGTGAAGAAATCAGCCAGTGAGAGTATAGTCTGAAGAGCAGATCATGAGAGCTTGTTTTTGAGATATTGCGCCTGCAGGCTAGACTTCAAAGAGGCACCTTTGGGCTTTTTTTTTTTTGTTGCTTTCTTCCATGTGTTTTTTTTATTTTTTTTCATATTGTTCGTCATTGCCTCTTATAAATCTGTCTTCCTCTGGTGCAGGATGAGCGCATTTAAACGGAGTCTGCCTCCCCTCCTTTGGGTATTGACTGAGCTGATGCAAAGACCCTTAAGAATGAAGGTCGCTTCTGTCTCATCACCATGGATGTGATGACATAATTGACCAGCTGTTACAGCAGAATAAGGGGTGGACCGAGTCAGCCAGCTGAGAGTACCATGAAGTCTAACAGCCTCTCCGTCGACAGGTGTAGCATGTTGATTCGTTGCGTGCTACGATGACGAAAGTAACTGCCGCATGCACGCAGCGTACATGCGGACGCGCTGTAACCTACAAACAGTGCAGCACAGCATGGTTGTCTGAGGAGCTCTTTTAAACAACCACATGACCGCATGCTGCTGTGTGATGGACAAAATGAAAAGCTCAGCTATTTAATTTTTACTTCACAATCAACATCGCCGCATGCAGGCTGGGAACTTTCCTTCAGTTTTTTTCCTTTCAGCAGTTTTTATATCTCGTTTCAGAATGGTCAGCTGCATAAATCGAGTAAAACCAGAAATTGGGCAATAAAGCACTGTGGACATGAATGTCATCACAGTACAGACTAACCTCTATTAGCATGCACAGTTATGCATGCAAGCAGCACTGTTAATGATTCTTGGGGAATGTTTTTATTGTATTTTTTTAACCATGTAAAAATGACTGGGTTTTCTATTCCTATGGCTTCAGCAGTGTCTTCATTGAAGCTCTCATGTCAACAGCCTTTAATAAGTCAGTGTTTATATATAGAGTTAAAAAAAAAACAAAAAAAAACTTCCAAATAGCTTTTTAGAGGAACATTTCCACCAGTGTCTTTAGGTGGCTGTGTGCTAATGACAGTGTACTAAAGCATTATTCGTACAGCCTGTAAAAATGCTTAATTGTTGATTTGATTTGCACATTTTTCTATTGTCTAATTTTCCACAGTCACAGCAATTGATGAATCTTTTATGAGTCAGAATCATCCTGCAGTCTTTTGCAGTCTTTTGCCATGCTCCTCTGTGCTGGTTTTACTGAACAGACTTGTCTGTGAGTGGCTGAGTTAGCGCTCTACTATGAGTTGGGAGCGTTCCCTTTCTTCTGCACAGCCTGGTGCAGCTCCTGAACACGCTGATCTCCTGACGGAAAAAACACAAACCACTGAATGTGCCTGGTATATCCACATTTTGGGGGTCGTAAACTGGCCCACATTTGAACATTTCTTCATTTAGCTCAGTTTGGGTTATTAGTAAATGGTTAATTCCCTGTCAGACACACAGCGGTCTGTCTGCAGGGAGGCGAGCTGGACGGTTGCTAGAATAGATTTAGGTGGACTGAAAATAAATTCAGTGTTAACACTTTGCTTTAATGGAGTTGACATAGACCACATCCCTAAGTACACTGGCTTTAAGAAAACATTTCTAAATGTCCATTTTCAGATACTGAGAATGGCAAATGGAGAGGCCTGTTTGTGCAGATCAGTCTGTCATTTGCACATATTTCAAGTTCAGCTTATTACCATCCAAACAAACAGGACAGAGTTCATCACCCAAGCTAACAGAAGTTGAGCAACACATAAAAAAAAAGGCTCCATGAAGAGTAGAGAGGGATTGGGTTAACTCTCCTCCTTAAGTCCAGACCCATCTCTTTAGCCTTCCCCACACAGACATGGACACTGTTTGCCCAGAACCAGTATGCAGGTTCTTTCACCTTTTCCACCAGATGCGACACCATGGATCTTTACAGACTTTGACGTGTTTGTCAAGAAGAAAGGTGGCTTTGGTCCCTGCTGCAGTGAGTAGGGGGATGGTGTTCAAAGCAGGACTTGGGTCAAGGAAGAGCGGTCCGATATAAGAATCCCTCTTCTCCAGATGGATGAGAGCAGGGTGGGCAGTGGCTGACGCTGAGACAGACTGGTTCCTGTAAGTCTGCTGATGGGGGTTCACTTTGATGTGGACCAAATACCAAGCATTCAGAGCATTGTGACTGTTGGGGTCGAGGTAGAAAAGGCATTAGAAGATAATCAAGCTGATTATCTACTGCTTTACTTTTTTTTCCCCCCAAATTTGAGTTTCTGACTTCCAAGTGGGGACTCATTTTAAATATGTTCAGAACATCACTCCAGAAAGAGGCCAAAGCTCTGGATTTCTTATCATTGCGACTTTAATTTTAACTAGACCTTTACTTGAAAACAATCAGACTTGGACAGTAACTTATACACTCAAACTTCTGACTGTTAGTGTTGATTCCGCAAGAAGCTGTCGGCCTTTCAAAAGCGCTCCCAAGTTTCAACATTGGGGAGGGTGTTTGGATGCTAGTAAGCATCAAAATGAAACGCTCTCGTAAGAGCACGGTGCACTGCGTTAGGGCTGTTGGGAAGAAAGTGGACAGCTAACACCTGGTTGCATTTCTTCTGTTTATTTGCTGACAGCGTGGCATTGTCAGAAACCAGTGGCTCCGTCCTCTTGTTTACTCTGTGGTACATTTGGTCCTAGTGGGAGATCCCTCATACTTCCCCAGTTAAATGTTTATGTTAGAACAAAGGCTTATTTACTGCGACTCACCCAGGGACTCTAATGCCTTACAGTCAGTTGATCATCCACGTGTTTACTGCTTGTAATAAACAAGGATTTATCCCAGGAAGTATTAGGATGTGTGGCACAGATGTGAGGCAGCGTAAAACTGAGGTGCTAGAAACAGATTTAGGACTTCATTTCCTTCTGTGGAGGAAGGTTGAACGCTGTGTTGAAGTTACACAACACAGCTTCTTCTACCTGTCAGTTCTGGTCAGGGTTTTGAGGGAGACATGAATATGATGATCTTCAAAAAGTAAAAATCTCACAGCACTTTTATCAAAACATCAAAAGTCTCTTTAATTTCATAATTCAAATCCAGAAAGGGACTGTAAATGATTGTGCTCTTTGTTACTTACATGAATGAATGTGTAGTTGCTATTTGTATTGTCTTGTGACATTTTTGTGGTCTTTTGATGCTTTTTTTTTTTTTCCATAGGCAAGGATTATTAACGTGTATTATTTGGAATTTATGTCAGAATTCTCTCCATTTTTAGTACTAAAATGTGTATGATGTGCTGTGAGGAGAGAAAAAAACATGTCTACGCCAACACACTGGTACCTGCAATCAGCCAAGAATTGTTTGCAAAGCCAATAAATAATAATGAATTCAAAGTCAACATTGTCGATAATAGTGTCTGTGATTATTTATCAGTGTAATATTTACATGAGGTCACTACATATGATGAAAAAAGCATCGCAGTTTAGTAGCTGTTTACACGTCGTCACTGTTGGTCTGAAAAGGAATCTGTTGTTTTGGACAACAGCTTTACAAACTCACTAATCCGAATGAAAAACAGACTACTAATGCAAAATTCTGCCCCAATATCTGTGGAGAGTACCAGAATCTCTTCATCCTGTCCGCTACATAAGCAGCTTAGTATGAAAAAGTTTAAACTCTTCCATATGCTGCTGTTGTGAACAGTCCTGCTGTCCAGGAATAAAGGGGGTGGTTAAAAAAAACATTTTACTCACATGTAGAAACTTAATGACTCTATCAGAGGGATCTACGCTTCAGTGTCTTGTTCTTTAATCATAAAATCTGTACTTGATACTCTGATGCTTTTGTTTTTGTTTTTAACAGTACAATTTTTCATTAAGCGTGACCACTAAAGGACATTTTTACAGATTTGAAAGTGTGCTTCCTTTTTTTTGTTGTTCACCTGCTCAAGAAAAGATGTATTAATGCATTTTCCATACATCGTCATTAAGGGGTGGCAGGGGTGCACACACTCATACTCACATATTCACTTCTTTGGGCAGTTTATCTAGAAATTTTATCTAGAATTTTGAAAGTTTTGGGTTCCTTTTGTTTTGTTTTTTTAATAAATACTTGTCCAAGCAGTCAAGCAGCACATGAGGTGAGTGGATCCACGACCCCATGAACAAGACAGAGGCAGGTATGGAAAATGAAAAAGTGAAAGCCTGTCAGTCTCTCTGGTTCTGAAGACTCCAATGAAGAATTCCACCTGCTCCAAGATTTTTGTTTTCACGTGTGTGCCGAGGATCATTATCCTTTCTGAAGCTCCAACTTCCAGATAGGTGGCTTCAGATCAAATGTGTATATCATTCTGTTTCATTTTAGGTTCTTTTAAATCTTATAATATAAAATATCTTCATATGAATGATAAATATATTGGAGTCTGACCAAACTTGCTTGGTAGGGCAGGTTGGCATAGTAACTGTAATCTTTCCATTGATCCTGTAAATGCAGTGTTTGTACCATTGTTGTAATAGTCACAATACAATCTAAGGTTTACATTTGGTTTAATTAATTCCTTCCATCCATATGAGTGAAGGTTGGGATGTCAGAGGGGAATCTCTTCCTGACACCTCTGCCTTTCCAAATCTCTCAGTCCATCAGGCTCTCTGTAGATCTTTTCCTCCCGTGAGAGTGTGTAAAGACAATCATAAATGTGTAACTAGATATTTTTGGAGGAAATGTCAATGCGACTGCCTGTTTGATTCGGCACTGACATCGAAAGTGGAATAGCTAACTGAAGTGGAGAACACCTGGCAAACGTTGCAAAAGATTTTACAACAAAAAGCTGCAAAGTTTTTGTCAAAACCTGGAAATTTTGTAAAATTAACATTTTAAATTAAAAAACAAAAAATGTGATTTGAACACAAAGTTGAAATTTCACAATTTGTTTTATTTTTATGTCAAAATGTTGCAAATAGTTGAGATTTTCCAACAAAATCCTTTTGTAATTGTAAAGCTAAAGATTCACATATGTGACATTTGTGAATGTTCAGTAAAAAGCTTTGGTTGTTAGAAAAAAAAAAAAAAATCAACATTATTTTTTAATTTTAATAGAAAATTAAAAAAAAACAAAAACTCAATTTTATGATAAAGCTCGTGATTTTTGTATAGTTTGGGTTTTGACCAAAATTAGTTATTTTCAATTTCACGACTGAGTCTAGAAACTACCCTGAAATCTGACAACATAATTGGTCAAGAAAATAAAAGAACAACTGGCCCTCCAATGGTAACCATAGCAATGATGTGGCCCAGGATGAAATAGTCCCCTGGTGTACACACTTCTGTCAGTACTTCGTAGCGTCATTGTTCTTAATTAAAATCCATCTCTTCCACTCTTGTTGGAGCAGCATGAAAGAAATTTAGTCCTTCACTTTTGAGTCGTGCTTTCTGATGGAAGCATCACTGCACAAACCATCCAGTCATGTGAGAACAGTGGACGCAGCAGGGAATCTGATGCTGCTAATAGTTTCAGCGAGGATGGTGATAGTGGTGAAATACTAGATTAGAACCACGTTATACCAGCAGGTGTCAAGACTTATATTTCCCCTCTTGAATTACATAATAAAGGCTGAAAAAAAAAAACATATCAAGCCAACAAACTGCTTTAGTCAAGAGTTTTATTGTAAATTTATATAGTTCCTAAACTGAAAGAAATACAATGACAACCGAAGCCAAATATTGTTCAATAAATACATAATGAGGATACTTTTGGCATGATAACTGATGAAAGCAATGACACTATCAAACGCATAATACTGCTTCACCAGGTTGGAATACCTATTTATAGTTCATCTGCACAGCACCATCTAGTGGCAACCACTGAAATGTATTTCACAAGCTTCCTGTACATGACAGCGTTTCAGTAGAGTTCAAACAACTTCACAAGCTTTAATAAGGCAGCGATTGCTGCCTTGCTCCTGCATTGCAGGGATCTTTACACCGTCTCCATGAACAACTCGACTGACCAAGTGACATAAAGGCTTCTGAGATGTTTTTTTTTTTTCCTCGTAGCAGGAGAAAAGAGCACAAGTGAATTCAAAAGTACTTTTATAAAACTGAATGGAAGATGGGGAGAAGGAGAGCAAAAAAAAAAAAGAGGATAAAGGGAAAAGGGAGTTGGCCGTGAGCAGAGCTATAAGGAGAAAAAGTGCACAGGTGGTGTGATGAGTGTGTGAAAATGGAGAAGAGGATGGGTGTCTTCGGACTTGTCTGTCACAGGCTCTGACAGCACTGCAGTTTGTTGCCCTTCTGGCCATCGGTTGTTGGTGGGACACTGATGTCGACTACGTTGTTGCCTGGAGATTCATCGTGTCCAGATCTGTCTGCTATCTGCTTCTGTGACACAATGCGGTAGATTTCTGAAAGAAGAAGATGAAAAAGAGGTGTCAGGCTCTTGATGCTCGCACCTCTTTGAATTTTAACTTGAAGTAAGAGTTCCAACAAATTAAAGAACCGTTTCACAGATGGTCTACAGCTCAACTCAAGTTCCAATAAATTGGAGTGTTTTCTTAAATGCAAATAAGGACAGAAAAGAGAGGTAAAAAAAAAAAAGACAAAAAATGAAAGTCCCAGATAGTACATTTTTTCTGTAATAATTTTTTTTATGTTCTTGCATCACATTTAAAATGAGTGTTAACCACCTAACCAAACATAAATGACAAGTACACAAGTCTTTTTTTTTTTTTTTGTTAAGATTTAGTAACGCAAATGGCCTTATTGATAGTAGTTGGACAAGAAGTGGAGGCTGAGAATGAAGTGGAAGATACACAGGGGAGGGCCACAGGCCAGGACCTGGACCTGGATGAGCTGCACAAAAATTGTTTTGTTGTTTTCAAATCAGCAAAACAGAATCCATAAACAAGGTTCTCTTAAAGCTAAATAAATTGCAACCCCAATTTTCATCACTGCAAAAATCTAGATGTGCAGTGTCGTTAAAACGAGTTTAATCTGCACCTGGGTGCTCATCTATAAATGTTGGATATGCACAAAACATGGTCTGAAAATTGCAAATGTCACTTTCCATGCAAAGACTGGGATCTCTGAAGGAAAAAAAAAAATTGACGGGAAAATGTGTGTAGCTTGATGCAAATTTTGAACCTTGCGCACACAAATATTTTTGGAACGAGGGAAACTGGTGACACAGATGGTGAGGTGGAGTCATGTCCATCTGATACATTTAACTTCAGTTCATATCAGACTTGTAGATCTGCATCATCATTAACTGTCAATCTTGCAGTATCATAGATGTGTCTCAATGATCCATTACTCTGTACGTACTCAGGGCAGTCCATTCACACATCATACTTCCATCTTCAAATTATATTCTTGAGCGGTGGATAACACTCTTTAATGCATTAATTGTGAAAATGTTTGTTTGCTCAGCAGTTAGACTGACTGATACAAAGAGTTCAGAGATGCTCGTGAGTAATGCTGCATTATGGATGTGATAGCACTCCTGGAGGATTAATGGATCAAGATGAAACTTGGGAATTTCCTGGCCCCTTATGATGACTGCCTAATAGATCAGTGCTCTTGGATCTATGTGCTGAAATGGGTCTAATGTTAAACAGACGGACCGGCCAGAACTATACCATCCTGATGCATGTATGGTGTTGACCACTCTCCGTTTTATCGGGTATGTGTTTGGTGCGATGAACACCATACAACTGTAAACTGGACGGCGTTTTTAACATGACCAGTTGGCACATCCAGTGTGGGAAGTGATTTATGAAAGGAAACTGCTTGCAAGTGTGTGTATGTATGATTTTACATTTTCTGATTGATTTTTCAGATTCTCTTTTTTCACACATTGTTGGCTTTTTGGTGTACAGAAAATGTTAAGTAAGAATCCCATGCAGTTCTATCAACATACATTAATTTTTCAATCGCAATTTTCTGGGGAAAAAAAAAAGAAACTAATCAGCCAACTGATGAGCCTGTTTCTGTTCGTATTTTTGATAAATAATAATATAACAAATCGTAAATTGGGGAAGCCTAAAGATGCTGTACATTACTGTATGTAAATTAAAGATCACGAGAAGTTCAGCAGTGTTCTCAGCTCTGAGACGCTGCAGCTCCACTGAATGAAACTGAGCAAAGTTCAGTGCAAATAAAAACAACTGCTGAAATGGGAAACTGCGTACTGGAAACATAAGATTTCTTTGGCCTCGTTCCTGCTCCGCCTTAAGTTTCCAGCATTGTTAAATTTTGCAATCTTCCATTTTATGGTGCGCACATCTCCTGCCAACAAAGCATTCAAGGTTTTTGACAGCGTGAGCACAATGGAGAAGGAAGTGAGATAAACTGTGGCAGCAATGCATTTCTTCACCCTCATGAAATCAAAACGACCAAACGTCCACATACTCCTGGAACTTGGGTCTCTAAGTAGATTCAATACCCTCCATCTCCTGAAGTGCAGCACTGGCTCATAACAAAATTAATCCACAGTGTTACTCACACAGTGTGTTCGTCCAAAAATAGCATGCACACAAACTCTATAACAACGGTCAGATGAGACTGAGAACCTGGACCATCTAGCCACTAAGCATATCTGACTCTCTGAGCTGGTGCATGTTCCAACAGAAGGTGCATTTATGCAGTTAAATGGTACAGTTGTTTTGTCAAGGCTATATACAGTGTATCCTTTTAATAACTTCAAACTTACTGGAGGGGAAAGTCACCTTTTCCTTGCATTGAACATTCACTGAACTACATCATGGAGGCTTAATTTACAACCTGTCTGAAAAATCCAGAACAGAGAATAAATGAAAAAAAGTCAAATATTTGGGCCAAATATATGATGGGGTGGAAAGAGCATCCCAGAGAGTTGTGTTTGTGTTTCTGATGTAATGATGGGGAGAGTCTCATCTTTCTGCAAAAAACAGTGAGGAAATCTGATGAAACTAAAATTATGAGGGAATCTGTGTTGAACACCATGTTAAAAGATATAGGGAAAAATAAACAATTGTTGAGCAGATTGTTTATTTAGAAACAGGCATGATTCTATTGATGAAATCACTGTTGGCCCAGAAATACATTAGTTGACGCAAAAGAAAATGCATCTCTCTTTTCTATTAAAGCAAGTATGATACGCATCTGTATTTTCCCTTAATACTCTGCAAAACTGAATTTTCACTGAAACTTGCAAAGCATCAAATTGAAGACACAAAAAAACAAAAACAACAAAAAAAACTGGAACATTTCTCAACCAACATTTGATGTTTCCTTTGTGACGTGTAAATGGATTTTAATTGTTACCAGTTCATTACCTTCTGTTTGTTAACTTAGATGTTACAGGGGTCCTGCTTTTCTGGAAACAAGGCTGTTGAAATGTAATGATCAACTGATCTACATCGATATATATCAATTTAATGAGAAATGATCCAATAGCATCAATACAATTTATAAAATAACATGTACCTAATTGATATTTTCAGTCTATTTTTTTTTTATAAGAGATATAGATTGTTTATTATGTAACTGTGTAGTGGAACCTGAAATAAAAGTGTGAAATTATATTTTAGTTTCTTACTGATATTTGATAGGAATTGAAGTGATCATGTTCAGTCAACATGTGACATTGTCTCATATTGATCACCAGCTTGTGAATGACATTAACAAAAATCACATTCATGCCAGACTTTTTGATATTGGTTAATCCATATCAAGTTGTATCGTAATGAACACCCCCACAAGGCTATATTTTTGTCCCGCATCTTGATTTTCCTACCTGTTAAAATGTTCTTGAATGCCTCCTCTACATTCGTGGAGTCCAAGGCTGATGTCTCAATGAATGAGAGAGTGTTCTTTTCTGAAAAGGCAACAGAAGTTGGATAAATTTGACATTTCAGGCCGACTAAATTATGTCTACCACTATTATAAGATTTATGTCCTGTTCGAACTAGACTAGTTTTATCTAGGGACATGCAGTAATTTTTAAATTACACCCCAAAGTCTGTTTTTATGTAGCGCATTTGGACGGGATAAGCCAAGTCTATGTTTTACTATAATTTACAGACATTAATTACCAGGTATGTCATCAAAACCTCATACTGCATAACATCCTGTGTGGCAATCAAACAAGCAATGGCAGGGAAAAAGTAGAATGAGACACTGGATGCAAGACAAAATGCTAAATTTAATCGCGGTGTTGGGAAAGCCACATAATAAAACAATAAAATTGTCACTTGAACGAGACGTGGTTACTTGTGGTTACTGTCAGTAACAGTAAATAGAACAGTAACCAGCACTTTTGTTGTTGTAAACTATTATAGTTTATCTTACCACATGCAGCCATCACACTCATCATCACTCTTCTGCTGCTCCAAACTTCATTATTTTTATGGGTCACCATGTAAAGCTTAATGTTGAAAAAGTTCTTGAATTTTGTCCCAAAATATAACTGATCCACCGCAACTGCCATAACTACCCAGAGAAAAAGGAAAAAAAAAAAAAAAAAAGGCAACCAGAGGAGATGTGCTTTCAAATGGGATTAAAATGATCTCATGACCTATGTGTTGGCTAAAATAGGGTAGGTAATTTGAGCTGGAGTTTTTTTACTTTAAAAATCACAGACATGGCGCATTCACACTGGATTAACATCACAGACGTCGTAAGTAAGTAGTTATTACATATTACCGCAGGTCCTCAGGTAATACTCGTCCAGGGTGAATAGGGCATTAGTGTAACTTACCTGCAAAGGCTCGAGCCTCATCAGTGGGCACGGCCCTGAGGTGACGGAGGTCACTCTTGTTTCCAACCAACATGATAACAATGTTATTGTCAGCATGGTCCCTCAGCTCCTTCAGCCAGCGCTCCACATTCTCATATGTCAGGTGTTTGGCGATGTCGTAAACAAGGAGGGCCCCGACTGCACCACGATAATAGCTAGTAACAGAATAAAGCACATGAAAACACCATTCCATCTTTACTCCAGCAGAAAGTCTGTGTTTATTAAAGCAAAGTATGCATGCATGCACACACTCACACAGAGAGAAAGACAGAGAGAGAAAACACTCACGCTGAGGTGATTGCTCGGTAGCGTTCTTGTCCAGCTGTGTCCCAGATTTGAGCCTTTATTGTCTTTCCATCCACCTGGATGCTCCGGGTGGCAAACTCCACCCCAATGGTGCTCTTGCTCTCCAGGTTAAACTCATTTCTTGTGAAGCGGGACAGCAGGTTACTCTTCCCCACACCCGAATCTCCGATTAGAACAACTGTGTACAAAAACAAAGAGCAACATTTAAACATTATACAGCTAGAACTCAAGCAAACTGTTTACATTTAGAGAGATACATTTCAGGAATTAGTCTGTGACAGTGACTTTTAATTCATACTTTTGTGAGAAATGAAACAACTTATTAAGTCACATAACCAAGTAGGTAAGTTTTAATTGCAAACATTAATCATGTAACTGGATGCACTGCAGTCATGGCTGCTGTCGGGAAAAATGAAAGTGCTAGCTTGCTGCTGTCTGTGAAGAGAAGTCCTTATCAGACACTGCCCCACTGGGAGTCAGACAGGAAGAAACTGCCCATAGCCTGCTCTCTGGGAAATCTGACTCAACAGTTTCTCAAGGCTTCCGTTCCCGTGTCCTCTTGACAAGTCATCAATATCCTAAAATCAGTGTACAACAGTCATACCAGCCCTGGGCATCTTTATTTATATCAGCCAAATGTTAGTACACCATTTACACAAGGAAATTGATACTATGTTTATAGTTAAATCCCAAGCACCAGCAGCCAAACTTCATTCATCAAAAGGTTAGTAAACAACACCAGAATTGTGTAGATCTTAATGTTAGGATCAGCTTTGAAGAAAAAAAAAACGTTTCTTGGGCCTTTACAATGACTGACCTATCCAATAATTATACAGATCATTAAAGGAATACATTATACTGATAAAATGAAAAAGGTAATGCTTCAAAAGCCAATATATCCACAGTAAAACTGCATCACATGTCTCAGTGTATAGAGGTTGTTGTAATAAAAACATCCAAGCGACAATACGTTGCTAGGTAACGGAGTTTCCAGGTGTAAGATCATGTGACAAAAGTGAGTAAGTCGAGATAGATTGGTAGGAAAATATGCCCTGAACAATCAGTTTCCTCTTCTTTCTTTTTAGTTTTTTTTTTTTTTTTTTTTTTCCAGAGGGAGTGAGTTTCAAGTTTCCCCACAATGGGAACTCTTGTTTTCCATTTAATTTAATTGATTGGATAAAGCAGCCTAAGGAAAGCGCCACTGCTGATGCTCCTGTTTGAATGTGCGTTTTTATGTCTGGCTCTAGGTCAGGACAACGTTTCCTCAATTAGAATTTAAGAATAAATAAATAAATAAAAACCCTTTTCCCTCTCGATAACTGCCAGTTTATTAGCTCCATTATCCTGACTAGCCACTAGCTTCAGGACTAACTCTCACTACGTCCTCCTGTCTGCAGAGCACGCTCATAAAAGAGAAAGAGTCGAAATAATATACGAATAGAAACGGTTGCCAAACCCCAAGGAACAACAAATGAGGCACAAATGAGACTGGTTTAGAGAGTAAAAACTCACTACGACGGGAGTTTGTCCAGCTGCGTTAGCTGCCAGCAGCAGCTAGCATGCTAACTTGGGTTGAGCTGTTTTTTGTGCCAAAATACCTCCAACCAGGTGGTTTCAGAATCGACTGGGCTCACCTTTGAACAGGAAATCATATTCGTCGTCTCTGTTCCCCATTCTGCGGTGTGATCAGCTGCCCGAAGGTGCAGTGATGAGAGAAAAGGCTTTCCCTGAAGAGACTAGGGCGGTGGTGCGCCAGGATGACAGAAGACAATGCGCACTTTACGTAAGGAGAGGTCACGTGACCAACCTCCACGCCGTGTCAGGTACTTGGATCGGGTTTATGTACAGCCAAATAATCTGACTGAAAACATAGTAAATTTGAGTTAAAGAGCTAGTTGTCAAAACTAAGCATTCCTTATTGTTTGGTTGACTCGAGTCACATGATTCGGATTCGAGTCATTAATTTGATAACTTTAGATTTGACTTAAGACTTTTATACCCATGACTTGTGACTTCTCTTGGACTTGAGCCTATTGACTTGAAATGTGATCTATCTATCTATCTATCTATCTATCTATCTATCTATCTATCTATCTATCTATCTATCTATCTATCTATCTATC
>JBAMYA010044923.1:0-12097 GCA_037176975.1 Arrhamphus sclerolepis
GATTTGGACTCTTTTTGAAAATAAGCAGATTTTTTTTTTATAGTGGTACAGTTCAATATATATATATATATATATATATATATATGTGTGTGTGTGTGTGTGTGTGTTAAACTTCAGATTATTGCCTTATAAATCTTTATGGCCATTGACAGCTTTATAACTCTGAAATACTGAGCACATTCTCAGCCAAATAGATTTAAGACTTGAGCTGGGCAGAAATACAGTGCAAATAGATATTGATCAGTGTTTTCTGAGAGTAATGGATTTAGAATATGTCCCTTGTGCTCTCTCTAGGTTCACTATTTCTGTTGTGAACATTTTTTTTCTTTAAACTTTATCCCGAAACCTTAACTGTCGTGCTTGTTTAAAAGGATGGGTTGTTATTAGCTGTTAATGAAGAGCTTGCGCAGTGTGGTTTCTTTATTTGGCAATAATTTTCTTTAAGTAAGCTATAAAACAACTCTATCAGCAAATTATTGTACACACAAGAGCAGAAGGACACTTAACAAGGGAGGATTTCTTGCTGATAGCAAGCTTGAACTTCTGTTAAGGAAATCTATTGCTCAGATCAAAATTCATTGAATTTTTTTTTTTTTTTTTACTTCTTGGTTTCAAATTGTACACAAAATTTGAACTATGATTACTCCTTTAGTATCTGCTGACATCTGACCTGTACGGACTTGCAAGAAGATTGCAGCCACCAGATTTGTTAAACAACTAAGATCCACTTGCACGTGACTGAACGAAAGCGGTGCACACACCTGAGAACAAGAGGAGCGTGAGAAAGAATAGCTTATTAATGCGTGCGAGACCAACGGAGGAATGCGTAACACAAGGGTTATGTATTCATTTCTGAGGATGAGTTCGTAATTTGCCAGCTTGCCGTCACGTAGTTTAAAGGACGTCACACAGCTGAGGTGTCTTGTCTTAACAGCTAACATAAAATGAGGCAATACTGCAGGTTTTCACAATGGACAAATGTCCAGATTGAGGTCTAGGTGGAGTCAAAATTACCTCGGTTTGTCCATAGCAGGAGTGGGGAACCCTGGTCCTTGAGGGCCACATGTCCTGCATGTCCTAGATGTTTTCCTGCCACAATACACTTGATTCAAATGAACAGATCACCATCAGCTTGTCCTCAGGGTCTCAGCAAGTCTCTTAATGGCTGGACCAGGGTTCCCCACCCCTGATCTGTAGGGACCCTATCCACACCATCACTTGATGGATTTTTGAGCCTTGTCAAGATAGCATTTTATGTTGACGTAACTCCATTGACCCCTGTGCTAACATTGCCATTTTACTGCAAATGTGTATTTCATTCTAACTCTTCAAACTGCTTCGATTCAAGCTCTTGGGTCCATGACAAAAGCTTAAACCTCTTTCCATCTAATAATATACCATGGCTTGTTTTGAATATGAAACGTTGCTTTAATTCCTGTCATACTTTTTGGCTTGTTTCTTGTGTCAGATGTATTTGTGTGTGTCGGCTACCATGTTGAGGATAGAATGATTAGCATAGCATAATTTGCATTATGCAGCTTTAGCATTGTGTTCTTTAGGCGAGTCATCAGCACTTCTCAATCTTTTCTATGGGTTTCCACCCACAGTTCATCTGCACTAAATAGCCAGTAGTTGCTGTTAGCTACACCAAACTGCCGCAATAAATCTAAAGCAGTTGCAGACAAAATCCCCCCAGTAGGACCAGCAAAGGCTAAATTTCAGAAACAGCTCTCTGTGTAACAAAAAACAAAAAAAACAAACTACAGACGATTAGTCACCACATTAAATATTAATATAGAATACAACATGCATGAAACACTAACGGTGTACTGTATGTATTATGCATGTTTTGTATGAAAAGATGGCAGTCTTGTTTGTTTGTGTACCAAAAAAATGTTGCTTAGCCCATTTCACACAAAGAGGAAATGACATGTCATCACCACATAACGACCTCACTGACTGAAATGTTTGAGACTATAAACACTGAATAACACAGACACAAAATAATCTTCAAAAACCTTTAAACCACATTTGTTTTTCCTTGTTTTCCAAGGCATTTCTGAGAATGTCTCATCATGATTCATAGTTAATTTTTGTTTTATTTAGCAGTGAACGGATCCTCAGATCCTGATCATTCCCTTTGATCTGTAGATTTGGACTATAAATTTTATCTTCTATAGGATTACCTAATTTCAACACTTATCCAGTGTGAAATCATCAAAGGATGAGTTCTTTTCTGATTTGTAATTGATAAGTATTTGATTATTAATTGTGTACGGCAGCTACTCTAAATCTCCCAGAATGTTTTGTATCCAATAACTTCTGTCTTTAATAATGCTGTAAGCCGACTGTTTTGATGTTAACACATTATTCTGGACCATTTAGTTGATTTGGTTAACAGCCTGCTTTAGCCTGTAACGAGACAAGCAAAGGACAAACCCTAAGACCGAAACTACAAGATTGTTAAATTGTGTCGAACTCTACAATGTGATGTGATTTACCTTCATTTGTTACACCATTTTACAGACAATTGACAATGATATTGTTGAGAAGAGGAGATGCTTTCAACCAAAAAGGAGAGAGAGAGAAAGAGAGAGAAAGAAGAAAAAATGTATCAAAGAGGATTTCTGTCAAAGCCTTTTTGAGAAAGCATTTTTCCTTCAATGGGGAACTGACAATATCCAAAAAAATATATCTTTAGTATTCTTGGAAGGGAGTATGTGAAGTGGATCAAGTACATGTCTGCTTTCAGCAGCTACTGTCAAGTTTTAGTGCAGCTTCAGCCAAACAAAGACTGTATTAGACTGTAATGGTACAAGCACTATAGGCTTAAAAGTCTGTGGTAGGCTGGTTACTAGAAGGATACAATGTAACCAAGGAAAAGTACAATTTAGTACTGAGGCACTGCGGTGCAAAAACCAAGCTGACAGTAAAAAGAGAAAAATAGAGAAAATTTAAAAATAGAAAATACAATGACATTTCACAGAACACAAGAAAGAAAAAAGAATTCAACAATTATGAACTTGACATTTCAGAAAATGCAAAAACATAATGAAGTATTTAAGGAAATGTGCAAATTTTTCTTTCTTTCTTTTATTTCAAATGTTTACACTGTCATTAGGTATTAAAGCCGCGGTATGTACTGATACCACTCAGGGAAAACGCGGGCACCAGTATCGCTACAGTGCTCGTGTGTCAGCCTCGAGGGGCTACATCAGGCTTGAAGTGACGCGATCCAGGAAGTGCCAGACGTGCCTCTTTGAATGACTGTAAAGGGTTCTGACACCAAAAACAAGTCAATCTCTAGCTACGTAGTGCTTAGCATTTTCACTGAATTTGAAATGTGACTTGTGAATTAAGAGGATAATTACTGCTGTTCTAAAGATAATTTGACCTGTTATGCTGTTGGCTGTACTAACAGATCACCACTACTAGCTCTAAGTTGACTTCCAAGGGCCTGGAAGCAAAGGGAGTTGAAGTTTGTCAGCCGAGGCAGCAGTCAGGGGCCCACCTGCTCTGACTGAGCCATCTCAGCACCCAGACCCTTCGTGGTTCAACTTCGGACTTTACTGTTTTAGTTGTGGGGTTGACAGAGTCACATGTCTTGTTAAGAAATTAACATGATGACAAAGCAAGCTTGTTCACTTTCTTTTTTTTCTTTTTACTTGGAATAAAACATCTTGTTTTGCAGTTAGTGAAGTGTGATAGTCTGAGTATCAGGATGAGCTGAATTTTGTTCCTCCTGCACGTTAGTTTTTTCTCTCTGTGGGACGCCAACAGTCTAGTTTTAGTGTTGTCTTCATCAACTGAATTCATATTGTTCCTTTTATTATGAAGGCTGATAAGTAATCTGGATGTTATTTTCATTTTGGATTGGGACTCTTGTTATCAGTGGGGGTGTTATTCCATTTAATGCGCTGTTGTCTTAAAATATCTCTCTGGAGTAGTGTTAACCTTCAGCGCTGCCATCAGCACTAAATATGCTTTTTTTTTTTTTTTTCCTCTCCAGGCATGCTCACATTAGACAAGTTGGTAATGGGACACAGGGGTAGTAGTTTGCATGCCATTTTCTTAGTGGAATCCTTTGTAATGTGGGGAATCATCAGCCAGGGGCCTGAACTCAGGGCAAGTGGATGACACTGACTTATATCTATTGTGAACTGGCCAAGCTACCTCAAGACCAGCTCCGACTTGAATGTTTTAAGACAGATAGCAGTGGAATAACGGTCTCAATCCTCAGCATGCCTGTCTGTCAGGATGCATTGAGACATGCCACCCAAAGATTTGTCAGAGGAAGCAGCAGAAGGTCAGCTGTACTTCACATCCATGTGCACTGAGACATCAGACAGAATGAAAGCTTTATGGTTTTATCCTTATATCAATATGCTGTGTAGTAAACCTGCAACCGGATCAGCTATGTAAAACTAATCTTGTTAAATTGGGCTTATCTTTGAACAGCCTTTCATGCTTACCATAATTGATGATGCCCTTTGACATGCTTCAACGGAAAAACTGTTCATTAGATTAGACTGACAAACCATTTTCCTCCGTTGGAGGTTTGATAAATGATGACTTGGTTGTAGGCGTTCTAAGCCAGGTGTTTGTTGACTAAAAGGGCCTCATTTCTAGTGGGAAACATTAACGATGTAGGACATTTATAAAGCTTGTCAGCCTCCTCCTGGAAATATGGGTGGATGGAAGGTTAAAGACTTCAGGCTCGTGGTGCAGATGCTGTTTTTGTACTGAGCTGTAAAGATATTTGGTATTTTGGGCCTCAGGTTCACCATCATGCCCATGGTGCGCTTCAGTACATTTAAAAGGAACACATTGAATGCTGAGATTACACAAGGTTTTTCTTTCTCGCTCTCTCTCTCTCTTTTTTATTTTTTAAAACTTGTTTGTGGCTTTTATTGACAGTGTACAGATAGGAAAGTGGGGCATAGAGAGAGTGGGGAAAGACCAAAAAGCTATCCAGCAGCCCGAGATCACATGGGATTGATTCTCGAGAGTCAGCGGTTTAACTGCCTAATTCTATACACAATGAATGAAAAATTAATAGGGGGAGTTTTTTTTTTGTTTTTTTTCTTGACGTATTGCATTTGTATTTGAATGTTGCTTCCATGACAAATTTAAGGGCCTCGACATGTTTTGTTTCACAGCGTTTTAGGTTGTTCATGTTCATACACTAATCTAAAGATAGAGAGCTGTAACAGATACACTGTCTAAAAAAAACAAAAAACATAAAAAAAAACAAGTTACCACTTGAAGAGCCTCCCATTGGATAACTGCTGCATGGATGGTTGTGTTTCAGCTGGCAACAAGTTATTTAACCCCCCAACTGATGCAGTGAATAGCTTTTCATTCCTTAAATAACCATGTCGGAGGACAGATCCTGTGGTCGTGGAAAAGATGTTGATCTGTTTCACAAGGGTCAAATTATTGGAATGCATCAAGCAAAGAAAACATCTAAGGAATTTCCTGAAATGACAAAAACTGGGTTAAAACTGTCCAACGTGTTCATGGAAACTGGAAGAAATGCGATCAGACAAAGAAAAATCTTAAATTTGAAAGAGGGATAGTGGGTGATTTGGAACTTTAAAATGAAGGTGTCTGGAGCCACAGTATTTAATATCGTGTTTAACATTGTGTGACAGCGTTCCATCAGCTGAAAGCAGGACCGAAACAATGGTGTATGAAACCACAAGCAGACTTCAGGAGACGGCTGCAAAAGAAACGTAAAGAGGGCAGAGAGAGGAACTGCTAGCTCAGTCTGGAGGATTTATGAGACAGCTTTGCATAAATGCCAACCTGTACGTCATGTGTGACATCTGAATGCCAGAAAGCCACTAACTGATATTTTTGAAAACTTTATTCATTTATTTATTTATTTGAGTTTAATTTGAGTGAGATGAAGAAGACATCTGGTGTAGTTTTGGAGAAAATCGTATTTAATGGTCAGACTTTTACTGTGACTAAAGTCTTGCATTTCTAATCAAAGAAAATGAGCTGAATAACCATGCATGAGGTGCGATGTCATGAAAATACCGAATACCAAGTTGATAGTCCATCTCTATAACATTCATGTCCTTTTTGAAGTCACATTTATATGCAACCTATTTGCCGTGACTCCAGTGTAATTTCCTCTTATTCCAAATAATATTGGTTTTAATTGACATAACTTCAAAGACTTGCACTGCAAAGATGAAAGGACGGCCTCCACGGCTTTCAACGTATCAGAAAAAAATAAATTCATGTGCACAAATAATGACAAAGTATGCACACATGAGGTGATGTTAATTGTGGAGTATTTAACCCTCCGGACAAACACACACTCAGATATGTAAAGATTTTCTGCACAGAAATAGATCTTCAGCAACAGCTGGTATTGACTTCACTCAGCCTGTGTCCCTCAGCTTTCACCAAAGAAAACATTTTAAATAATCGCTTTATCCAATTGGAAAAATGTCGTGTGTTGAGATAACATACTGGGAAATGTAAAATGTGCCTTCCACTTCTCGCATACTTTGTTTTGATAATGGGGTGCTGCTTTGTGTTTGGTGCATGTCTCAGAGGAAATGACTCTTCAGTTCAGGATGAAAAGGAGATAACGTCTTAGAAATCCTCTAACTGGCAGTGCGCATGGCATGAGCTCAGTAATAGCAGATGGATACCCCTTTGATCTACTGTTGGGGAGGAGAGGTCGATTCAGCGGCTGTGATAGGACATTCGTCAGTTAAGCACTTGTATTGTGTCAGGAATTCGAACTCCACAGGCATTTTAAAAAAAATGCGATCATTTACAATAGTGTCAATAATATTAATAGTCTATGTCTACAGAGCAAAACCCATTGCATAGTTCTTCAGAAATCCAAAAGACAGAGTAATGTTTTTTCAGAGTTCAGTAACTTTTGAAATAGTAAGCCATGCACACACACACAAGCACACACACATTTACATTCAGCTTAGGAAGTTTATTAGTGATAATTATGAAACAACATTTTCACAAGTAAGCAGTGTTTTCCCAACAAAGAAGGACAAAGTTTTCCATACCCTAAGGCAGAAAAATCCTTTTTAGTGCCTCCACCATCCTCCCCACCCACCTAACAAACCAACCAACCAACCCCCACACGCACACACACCTACACACACACACACACGCCAGGCTGTACAATTATTATTATTATTTTTTCCTGCTGTCTGAAGGTTTTTACAGTGGGTTTGCTCAAATATAATTCATGATTTATGCACTCCTAAAAATAAATCGCAAATTGAATTCCTTCTCTACCATGTTTTGTTGTTTATGTAACAAGAAAATAAATATCACAAATCCACCCTGTAAAAAAACATCTAAAATCATCCATGTAATCCAATAAAAACAAATTGGGAGGGAAATTAAGAGAAGTAACGTGACATAATAACATGTCAAAATACATTTATATATTTATGTCCTTATTTTTTATACATGTTGTTGTCCAAAGTTCAATTTGTCCAAATATGCAATTTCATAACTTTTGAAATAATAAACCACACACACACACTTATTCACTGTTCACATCATGTTCTGCTTTGGAAATGAAATAAGGGGCTTGTCTAAACTCAAAAGTTGTGAACCACAAATCCCCCCCCAAAAAAAAAAGAAAAGAAAAGAAAAGACAAAGCTTCCACTTATTTAACAATTGTTCTTTTGTGTCTGGAAAAACAAGAGATAATTTCCTGGAGGTTTGGGAGACGAATGTTACTTAATTCTGCTGTTTGACAACTGTTGCAACTTTGGTCGTGTTCAGGAAGTCCACTGGCTCCATCGCTCCGCTGGTTTCAGTTCTCTGCTTTAAAGTTTCATTTAGTGGTTGAGTGCTGGCAGCTCTTTGTACATTTTTTTCTGTTAAGACTTAGACAAATACAAAAAAAAAAAAAAAATAAAAAATGCTGATTTAGTGGACATTCCAAACACAACTGTTCTCCCTTTGCAGTTCTGCTATGGAGTAAAACTGGGTTTGTGAGTCAAAAGATGTGTATTATTGTTGCACTGCCCGTCCAATTTTACTGGAGACGCATTTGGAAAGACAAACAGTAGGCCATGTGACATTTTTGAGAGCCTTTGTTGTAGAGAGAGTCATTTTTGAGTTAAGCATGACAAGGTGATCAGCACTATTTGTATTTGTAGTGGTTTGCTGTATTTCATTTAAAAGGATGCCAGTAATGCTAGATGCAACATATGACTCAAAGATACCTGCAAAGACAAACAGTGCAACTTAACAATGTAAAAATGTTGCTGTTGCATTTTGGGAGAGCAAATTTCCCTTCTTATATGACTCTACCTCCATCAACATCACCACCATGATCTCCCTCAGCTGATGTCACTGAACACAGCTGTATGTGTAAAAGTACTGTAGGTGTACTTTCTCAAACAATTTGTCTTGAGTTCTGTCAGCTTATGCATGGCTGTTAAATAGATTTAACATCACTGTCTGCTGATTACTGCGCCGCTAATGTTGCTAATGTCGTTTGACCATATTTTCACTATAGCTTGTTAAATCTGGAGCTGAAATAAATTTAGACTGACCTGAACAGCATGAACTACAATCATCACTAGGATTGGATTTTCTTGCTCAAAATGGGGAAATGTCTTTGGAAAAAACAAGAAGAGTGTCACGGGGCAGTAACCTGCTTGATTGTTTAAGGCCTGTTGGGTTTTTTCTTCTTTTTTTTTTAGCAGTTGAGTCTTCATGCTGCAGGAAAGTAAGCTGTTGTGACCTCGCTATGCAGTAGGGGAAAAAAAATATCAGAGAGAATTGCAAGACAAGGTGGATAATGCTGTAACTGCAGACTGGTGGATCAGCTTGGTACAACACCGTGGTGTCTGTCCAGTGCATGAAAGGGGGCTGCATGAAAGTAGTTGTAATCATAATAGGTAATGTGGCTCTGATGTTGTAGTGAAATGAGCAGTGGTTGAAGATCTTCCTCTGAGAGCAGACATAAAATTAAGACAAATTTTCTTGGCTAAATCATTAAGCAAACTGCCATTGCAAAGGTCTCAACCAGTCTCAACTACATACAAGCTAGCCAAGGAGATTCACCATTTTAACACCCCCACCTCTCCCTGGAAAAAAAAAGAGTCCAGAATACGCTGTCATCCTAAACTTGAAGAACAGGTGAAACTGCCTGTTCCTGATGGTTGAATGCTTCCTTGAACAGTTCCCTGTCATTCATGCAGCCTCCACGGATCCTCTGGCGAAGAGATTGATGGAGAAGGACAGGTAGTACAGAGGAGAATGGACATTGATACTGCTTTATTCCATCCTCAATCGGAGGTATTGTGCTCATAAGACTGAAGGCTTCCTATGTTTCCTTTTTCCGACTTGGGAATTTGTCTGATGAAGATTTCAGAAAAGTAGAAGTAGATGCCTTACAACTCCAGCATCTGCATCTCAGTCCAACGCTTGTTGCACCAGACTTGAGAAAACTCCAGTTCCACTTCACAGTTAATTGAAGAGCTCTGCAGACCATTGGGAGTAAGATTTGGGGAGCCCTCTCAAAATAATATCAAGTGTGTAGCCTAGCCTTTTTTTTCCTGTTTGAATTTGGTGTACGTGAATGTGATATTGCTGTGCTGTTAGAGCTTCAGGCATGTCTTAGAGGAGTGAAGTGCCTTGGAGCCAAAATTTAAAACCAAAGTGAAGTGTGAGATGCAGTGTGGACCAGACTAGAAGAGGAGCTGAGGAGCAGGATATCACAACAGATTCTTCTGATGTAGATGAACATTTTATATGACATCAAGCATCTATTCAGTGCAGACGGAAGATGAAATGAGTGAGACCCACCAGATGGAAAATGACATTGTAGAGATTGCATGGTGGCCCCTGTGATGAAGACAGTACTGCTGCAGTATTACACCACTGAGACATATGCCAGACCACAACTTCACTTTTTTTTCCCCCAGGTTCATTCCCAGAAGAAAAGTAACTTTTGAATGCACAAGTCTATTCTAACTCATATTTTTTTTCTTTTTCTCTTTTTCATTCCTTCTCCACATAAAAGTGACCAAAGGTCTCTGATCTCGAGGAGCTCTTTGCTGAACTATACATATTAGTTGGAGAAAGAAGGAAGAGCAATGTCAGTACTATAGAAAAGGTTCAGAAAGAGATGTAGTTGTATAGAGATCTACTGTTTACCCTGCCATTCATCCTCTGTGAATCCAGACACCTGGTGGTGAAACATGAAAGACAATCTGCCAATGCGTTCTGATTGTGTTGGAGCATCATGCTGGCGGCACCATCAGCCTTGAGTGGCCTCTTTTCTAGTTGAACGAAAAACGACCGCGGGAAGCAGTAAAAGTACACACAATGCTCCAGAAAACTGTTTGTACAGATTCCTTGTTTGTATTCAATTTCCTTTGTTTGCCATACCATAAGTGAAAAGAAAATACCAAATAGAGCTTAAACATGAAACAAGTTAAACCACATTGTGTAATTTGTTTATCTTCGGGAAACTACTTTGAAGGCAATTTAAAGTTTTTTTGTTTTCTTTTTCTTACTGTCAATATCTAATGTAACTTTATGTGTGGTAAAAGTGGCGTTAATAGTTTCATTCAGAAATTGGTATTGAAAATGAAGTATCAGTTTTTGTAACAGTTTCCAAAGATTTTTAGCAATGCCCAGACCTCTATGATCATCAAATGATTTCACACAGACCCTTCCCCTAGAAATCTTTGTTTGTTTGTTTGTTTGTTTGTTTTAAATGGCTGCAGTATGTGGATTAGCATTGTCTTGCTGAAAGATGAAAAGATGAAACGCCTTCCTCAAAAGAGACTTTATTTACTTATTTATTTATATATATATCCTTTATTTAACCAGGTGTGAGTGTCATTGAGATTAAAATCTCTTTTTCAACGGAGACCTGGCCAAGACGGCAACAGTTAGTTAAAAAGACATCAGACAAAACAAAGCAACAAGCAATCAACAGTGTCAAAATAAATCATTTAGATTTCAGATACTGTATCTACTTACCACTTGTTATCTGCCAAATGTTTTAGTTCAGGAAAAAAACAAAAACAGATTGTCATGCAGATCTTCATACAATTAGTGTGTTTTAACAGAATTTATTTCTCAGTGCATCTTAAAACAGATTTTGTGTCGTTTCAGTGTGGGAACAATGTACACTTTCAGTGTTGCACTCACTGTGTGAGAGTTTGAAACCCTGCCACCATTTTAAGTTATATAGAGGCAAAAAAGAAAATGGTGACAGCATTTTGAAATTTATTAGCCACTAATAATAAACAACAACCACATACTACATAGCACCTTTGTAGTCTATACAATGTTCATTCTATTAAATGATCTGGGACAATCTTAAACTGAGATAGGAGGGAAATAATGATGATGTTCAATGCATAATAGGACTCAGCCAGCAGCAACATTACAAAGAGGTGGTCTAAGAGACTACAGAGATGAAGGCTTCATTAAAAAAGAAGGTCTTCAGTCTAACCTTAAATGCAGAGATGGAGTCTGCCTCCCAGACTGATGCTGGAAGTTGATTCCATGATTGAGGATCCTGATAGCTAAAGGTTCTGCCACCCTTTCTAGACCTACAGACTCTTGGAACAGCAAGTAAACCTGCATTTACAGTGTTCTATTAAGACTGAGATTTTTCAAATATGTTCTTGTGTTATCAATCAAGCTTAGAGGGAATAGGGCCCAGAAAGCATTTTGAAGATCTCAAAATTTTCACACAGTGACAATAAGGAGTTGAAGGTGAAAGATTATTGTTGTTGTTTTTGTTCTTTTCATCAAACAACTGACCTTTTGATTTGTGTCTGTCCTGCTTTGGCTCATGACTCTCAGCTATCCAAAAGATTTTTGATAGTAGTTCTGAATCTAAATTGAGGATAAAAGAAAAATGTCCTGGTCTATAACAGCATCAATATTTTTTGTATAATGAAATCATGATAAAATAGACAAACATAACTCATCTTGAATGTGTTCTTTGTTTAATAAACTTGTTTCATAAAAAATAATTTGACAGTCAGCTTTCTTCTGTTGATTCACAGTTTGCTTGCTTTGTTTTTTCTTTTCTTTTCTAATTCTGTCTTTAAAATAGGT